>MU223818.1:391048-452712 GCA_018584345.1 Thuja plicata | reverse complement strand
TTTATTCTAATAATCTTTGCTTATTTGTCTCAAATGGAGAATGAAGAGACAACTGTTTCTTTTCAAGAAACTCTTCATCCTCTTTCCTTGGGTTTCTATAAATTGGACCTCTTTCTTCATTAGAGAGTACTTTTGTTTTGAGCATCATTACTATAGGCAAATTTACTTTGATTTCATGCTTTTAGCTCATTTGTTTCATAATTAGTATAATTTCAATTGGAATTGAATATTGTTTAGCTTTCAATTATGATCAATTTGTAGGGGCTAACAATTCAATCTTATGCTTTAAAGCTTTCTAGATTCATTTGCTAATCAAATTCTAGCTTAAAAAGCATTCCTTTCTAGATTACAAGCACTTTATTTTCTAGATTAGAAGCATTCAATTTCTTAGATTAATTGCATTCTCATTCTTAGCTTAATTGCAAATTCATACTTAGACTAAATGCAATTCATCTTCATAGCTTAATCATGTCTTAATTCATAGATTAAAAGAGCATTTTTCTCATAACTAGTTGCATACATTCTCATAAATAATGGCTTTCTTCATTTACTTGCACTATTAAATCCTCCATGTTAGTAATGGTCAGGTTGTTGGCTCTTGTTCTGAGGGTACACTTCAACAATCACATCTAATTAGGAGGCAACAGGTCGCTTCAATCGCATTTGCAGGACAAACAATTCATGTTTGTCTTTGTAAATTCATCGATTGCGTAAGGACTATGTTGTGTTTGTGTTGAATTAAGAGGTCCACATTCAGCATAAGACAATAGCGTCTTCCGAATGAGAAGTAGTCACCCTCGGTTCTCTAATGCTCAACATGTTTTTTCTGAAAGGTAAACATGTGATTTACATCAGTGATTGATAAATCTTTTGTTCATAAAAATATTTTTTCAACTCTCGGAGATATCAAGTTGCGGAGTAGTGGCAGTAATCATGCAGCATCTAGAAAAGTTGGTCTCAAAGGTGCAACCATGACACAAGTGAAAAGAGAAAATAAGAAGTTAAGTGCTCCTGACAGAAAAGAAGTTGTTTAAGTGTGCAAAGGATAAAGATGAAGTCGTCAGGATACTTTTCCAAAATAAAGGAAAAAGGCTTACGGGAAAAGTATTCTCTTATATTCTTTTTCCGCACAAGGTAAAATGGTCTAATGTTCATTCATTTTGGCATTGAAAGGAAAGTATGTTCTTTTTCCGCAAGACTAAAGATTTGTTTCAGCAAGCGGCTAATGAACATAAAGTTAAGTGTAAGTCTGAGGATTTTGAGGCATTTATTTTCTCTAAAACGGGAATTTTAAATAGTCATTGATTATCAAAAATTAAATGTTAATCCTGTCGTTGCATCCGTTAGGTCACCTTAACATCATTCGTGTGGCGCCAATGTTCGGATCTTAGCAACTATTTCTTCAGCATTCGCCATCATTTACTGCTCACTATTTTTTATTAACAAGCCATTTATCTTCACTCATGTTCTCAGTTTTACAGTAAATGGTTGTTAAAGCTTCTGGTTATAACAGATTAATTGATATTGAAAGTGAATTGAAAGAAGTTTCTGACACATCTCTAAGATTCTTTGATCTCAGAGATTTGCACAGAAGATTGAATTCTCATCCAGTTCACCCTATTACACAAAAGCTTAAGGACAGTGGTCTGGTACAAGCTGCAGGGTTTCCAATGGCAGTTCAAGCTCCTAAGCTCATCAAAGAATGTATAAAGAAATATGACCCAGCGACAAAGCAAATCTTGTTCCCAGATCAATCTATTTTGCTAACGATTGATAAAGCCCTAATCCAATCCACTTTCAACATTTCGGTGAAAGACGTGTATTGAAATATTGAATTTGGTTCATCTGCGTCTATGTTCAATGAAAAGAAGACTCTAAGGAGGGAAGACATGCAGAAGACCTAGTTATAGACCCCTCAATCAAAGAAAAGTAAGATGCTAAAGACTCTCTTTGGAACAACCCTAAAGAGGGAAGTTGTTGATATTTTGGCCTTGTTGACCAGATTGGACAGAAAACCCAAGATCTTGGATCTCGTTGAACATAATTTCTTTCTTGTTCAAGTTGTCTATGCAAAAAATATAGTCATTAATTGGGAAGAAATCTTGTGTAAGAAGCTAGCATCCTAGCAATGAAGGCTTACAGAGGAAAAACTGTTACATAGAAGAAGGCATAGAATCTGTTGACCTGTGTCATCTTCCTAACTTTTGTATATTGTAGCCATTTTTGGCATTTTGTCAGCTTTGTCAATTTTTGTAATTGACCAGGTTTTATTATTAGAATGTTCCTCTCAGAATATTGTAAAGAGGCAATCATTTTTGTAACAGGTCATTTTCTGAGAAGACCTATATATGTAAATTTTTGTAAAGTAAAGAAGATCGAAAAAATTACTGTAGGCAAACCCCTGTAGCTGGGAATACTGTGTGCGACTCTGAGTTTGAAGTGATTTTTGTTGTTCATCTTAGTTAGTTATGTGATGTTTTGAATGAAGATGCTAATACTGGAAATTGAATGAATAGTAATGAACCAGGTTTTGTTATTTTCATTCAATGGATTGTATGTTTACTATCTTTAGCATAAGCACTTTGTTTTCGTTTCATTACACATCCTAGTTCAATATATTAGGTCTTGCATAAAGATTTGGGAAGAGGTTTAATAGAGAGTAAGATCAAGATAATCTGGGTATTGTCAAAGTTTCACAATCTTAGCAATCTGGGAATTGCATTGTTACACCTTCTTTCTTCATATTTGTTGGTAGATGGTATTTTACATTCATCCCGCACTTCATGATAGTTTACACTTCAGTTTGCATGTTATTGAGTAAATACCCATTCATTTCCTGAGTTGTTTGAAGCTTTGAGCAACTTGGTTGAACCTCTTCTGCTCTCTGGTTAAGAGCATACCCCTAAAAACTGAAAGACAAAATTCATTGCATATCTTTCACATAAGGGATATTGTACCTTTCAATTCAGGGGTCATTGATAGATTCCTACCATTGACCCAGTCTATGGTTACTTTTTTTTCTACGAAAGCCAGCATTGGGTATTTTCAAGAGTCATTATATAAATCAAACCTAAAGTAGACAAACTATAAATCAACAGTTTTTGGCGACTCCGCTGGGGAGAACTCAAAATTTTCCTAAGTTTACTTAGTAAGTCTGTCTATGGCTTTACTAAGGGACTTAGAACTTATCTATTTGGCATTCCTAATGCTACATTATGCATATCACTCTTAAGGATAAATGGTGTTGCCTCACAAAGGACAAGTCCCACTAGAGCAACATAATCTTCGCATCCAGGACGAGCAAGACGACATTATAAACCAGTTGAATATCCTTTCCTGGAAAAGCCAAAAATCCCTTGACCAATATAGAAGAATCAACTTTGAGCTAGAAAGAGAAGAGGCCAACATTGAATATTGGGAGGGAGTGTTATGGGCAAGAAGATTTAGAGCTGCGCAACTGCAGTAAATAGGTTCAGTAGCTCTGGATCCTAAGTATACCCAAAGTGTCCGGAGAGAGGGACATAAAGATCCTGTGTTTGAAGAATTGTAGAAGGCTAATTTCCCTTTGCTAGAAGACCCTCTTATAAGAGGAAGAACCAATGTCCAATATCCTATCTTTCTAGGTATCCATGGTGCTCTCTTGCCATCGCCACGCCCTGTTTCCCAAATTCATAGCCATTCTTCTATACCTCCTATCGTCCACAATATTACCCCATTATTGTGTAACACCCTTACTCTTCATAGAGTAGTTGCTCCTACCAATATATATTTTTAGGCTATGCTAGTAGCCCTCCTCATTTCAATGACCGTCCCTTGGGCTAATGTCATTGGGCCTCTTCAGCTAGGAGCTAATAACGACTTACCTCGAGCTTCCCAAAAGAAATTTCCCAAGTTCAATGGAGACGGGAAAGTATCCGCTGATGAGCATATCACAGCCTTCTTCACCGCATGTAGCATTGTAAATCCTCAGCATGAAGATGCGGCAGTAAGAATGTTTGTAGAGACTTTAATAGAAAATGTTGCTGACTAGTTTCAACATCTCCCTATGGGATGCATAACTAGTTGGAATGATATGAAGAACCGCTTTGAATCCCACTATAAAAGTACAGAAGATGAGCATACACTTCTAACTCGGCAGATTTAGATAAAGAAAGAACCTAGTGTTGCTATGAGGGATTTTATTGCAAGGTTTAAAAAGCTGGCTAACGGGATCCCCGATGCTAGTAGGCCTACAGCTGACAACCAGAAGATGTTCTTTATCAGTTCCATGCCTCCTAACATAAGTTTCCAAATCAGACAAGCGCATGTTGCTAATCTACAAGCCTCTTAAACTCTATAAATTGAGTTAGAGGATGACCTCATAGCTATCAAGAAATGGAAGCGAGAAGTGAAGAATGACACCTCCACAAGATCTACTTCCGGTGTAACCGAAAATACTGAGGCAATGCTTCAAAAATTGTCTAATGAGATGATTACCCTTAAGTGGAAAATGGGAAAGTCTACCCCATCCTTCCAACAGCCTTACCAGGATATTCCCAGAAAACAACATGAAGACAAACAGTTGCAGTTGCCACCGGCTCAACAAAAGCTCACCATTGAGGCAGCTAAAAAGCATAATATGTGTATTTTTCATCTAAGAGCTGACCATGATGGTAATAGTTTTCTGGAGATGAATAGATACAGACAGCTAGCTTCAAGAAATGAGCTGACTATTGAATATCTTGAAAGTGAAGAAGATTTTGCTCCCCATGGTGACTCCGGTAATTTATTTTTGGAGTATGAATCTGATTTCAAAGTCAGAGGTGATTGCTTTGCCACCATGGATGGAATTCAAATGGTAGTGGAAACAAGAATTCAGAGAGACAAAAATCTATGAAACTCTTTTCCTCCCTGGAATATTGCACCTGGTCCTTTAGCTAGTACACCCGGAGCTTCTACTTCTTCATCTTGGAAGAAGGATCACTCAAAGTCTGAAACAAATGGTAAGTCCTTGTCTTCCTTTGATATAATTCAATACTGCAAGGATGCTAGAATCCAAGTGTCTCCCTTAGAATATTTAAAAACTCATCCTACTAAACTTCAAAAGCTTGTAGATTACTATAAAAGTGATGCTAATTCTAGAATGCAACCTAATATAAATTCTACTATTAGTGATGAACCAGGAACCTCCTAGTAGTGGCCCTTTAAATGATGAAGAACTCGTCCTTCCCTTACTCTTTCAAGAAGAAGATTCTTCAATCTTAGCCACTGCTCCTAGCTAGAAGCCTGACCCATTCTATGTCTCTCTATTTGTTAATGGTCATAAACTAAGCAACAGTATTATTGACTCTAGAGCCTCTGATAATGTCATGCCCACCTCCATTACTAAAGCCCTTAGATTGACCCTTACCAAAATCTTTGGCTGATGTTATTCAATGGATGCTACACAGGTTCCACTCCTAGGTCAGGTAAAGGATGCACAAGTTGCATTGGCCACACACCCTGCAAAGAAGATGAAGCTAACAATCCTGGTAGCCTATATTCTGTCCAGCTATGGTATGCTTCTAAGTAGAAGCTTTTGCAGAGACATAGGTGGAGAAATCAAGATGGACTGGTCCCACGCTATAATCCTGGTGGGTACTAAGAAGATAAAGCTGGAGCCTAAGGAAAAGGCCAAATTCATAGTGATGAAGTCTAATGACCCTAAGGCACAAATCCTCTACCAGGAGATGGAATTCAAAAATTATATGTTGTTTTCAAATTTCAATCATCAAGATGAAATGATGAAAATTAATAATAGTCAGGATATCTGGACCTTGGAGTTTGATGGTAGTTGTGCTACTGTAGGATCGGGGGCTGGCATAGTTCTTATTCCCTTAGAAGGAGACATGATACAACTTTCTTATAAATTGTATTTTAAGAACACTAATAACACGATGGAATATGAAGCTCTGTTGCTAGGCATTGCTGTTGCAAAGCAAAGAGGGGTAAAAATCCTTAAAGCACTTGGTGATGCAGAGTTGATAGTGAGGCAAGTTCGAGCGCAGTATGCAGTGAAAAATGCAAGATTGTGGAGTTATAGGAACAGAGTCTGGGATGAAATAGAGGACCTTGATGCCTTTTCAATCCAGGTTGTTCCAAGAGAGTAGAACACTAGAGAAGATTTGTTGGCTGCCTCAACTTCACTTCTCCTCCCGCATCCGAAAATAGGAGATAAGCAATACAAAGTTGAAGTTCTCTTTAGGCCAAATGTTCCAGATAATGTGGAAATCTGGAAAGTCTTCATCAGTGACAAGCAAATACAAGATTTCATGGAAGGATCGGATCAGTTCAGTGATTAATATTTTAAAGAAAGCTCTAGTACCTGCAAGGATCTCTCTCTAGATAGCAAGAAGGAATTGGAGCTTAGAGAAGAACAGTTAAAAGGTAACAAAATTCCTCGACACCTAATCTCCCTTGAAAAACTTTTTGATAGACACGATGCATATATTAGAAAAGAAAGAGATAGGAAAGGTGGTACCTCAAGGGATTTTGAGGGACTGAACATAGGCACTGAAATTAAACCTAAGATGATAAATATTGGTAGTTGTTGCACAAAAAAGGAAAGAGAAAAGGCTAAACACCTAATCTCCCAATATAAGGATGTGTTTTCTTGGGGATATGAAGACCTCAAAACTTTTCAGAATGGAGACTTCAAGCACACGATCCCTCTCAAGCCTGAAGTTGTCCCTTTCCGGCAGAAGCAACGAAACTAAAATCCTAAGGTTTCAGATGCCATTTTTAGGGAATTTCATAAGATGTTGGAGGCAAAAATTATCTACCCCATACATCACTCTACATGGATAGCCAACATTGTGCCCGTTCGGAAGAATGGAGAAATCAGAATTTGTGTAGATTTCTGGAATCTGAACCAGGCTTCTCTGAAGGATAATTACGCCTTACCCAACATGGATCACATACTGAAAATAGTTGCTGGATCCAAAATGATGTCCATGTTGGATGGTTTCTCAGGTTTCAACTAGATTGAGGTGGACCCAAAAGATAAGTATAAGATAGCGTTCGCCACTCCTTGGGGAATGTTTGCTTATAATAGAATGCCCTTCGGGCTTATCAATGTTGGAGCTACCTTCTAGAGGGAAATGAACTCTTCATTTTTAGACCTCTGGGATAGATTAATAGTTATATACTTGGATGATTTAATAGTCTTCTCTAAGAAGAGAGAAGATCATTTGAAAGATCTTGAGAAGGTGCTAAAGAGATGCAGAGAGCATGGCATCTCTCTTAATCCCACGAAGTTTGTTTTCTATGTCACCGAAGGTAGACTGATAGGTCATATTGTTTCCCATGAAGGAATCTAAATTGACCTTGAGCACATGAAGGCCATCCAAAAATTAAACCTGCCAGCAAGAAAATCTGGAACAAGATCATTCTTTGGGCAGGTAAACTTTCTCAGGTAGTTTGTTCCTGACTTTTCTGAGATTACAAAATACATAATTGATATGATGAAGGGTAGTCAAATTTTCAAGTGGAATGACTCTGGGAAGAAGGCCTTTGATTTAATCAAACATGCTATAGCCAAGGTACCTATGTTGGTGCATTTGGATTATACCAAGGAGTTCATATTGTACTGTTACGCATCATCTCATACATTGTCTGCTATCTTGATGCAAGAGAACAATGAAGGAATTCAAGTGCCTATTGCATTCATGAGCACTCCACTCAAGTATCATGAATTGAGATATTCTCAAATGGAGAAGCATGTATATGCGGTGGTAAGGGCACTAAAAAATTTAGATTCTATGTATTACATTCTCATTCTGTTATTTATATTCGTGATTTTGTTGTTAAGAGCATTCTTACACAATAAGAAATATGATGTAATACTAGAGGTGCATGGATAGAAAAGGTACAGGAGTATGATATTGAACTTAAGCCAACGAAGCTGGTCAAAGGAAAAAACTTGTGTAAAATAATGGCAGAAAATCAGGAAATAGCTCAAGAGGAAGATTCTCCGAAGGTATTAATGGTTAGTCTTCTTGATCCCTAGTTTTCAAACATCACCTATTTCCTTACCTATAGAGATTTCCCGGAAGGATTGACATACAAACAAAGAAGAGATTTGAAGACTAAAGCAGCCAAGTATGTCATTTATGATGACCAGTTATATAAGAGGGCAATAGATGGAACTTTCTTAAGGTGTGTGGACAGGTCACAACAAGAGAGATTTCTCCAGGCATTCCATAATGACGCGTGTGGTGGAGACTTCTCATCTATAGTCACTACATATAAAATCTTGAGGCAGTGTTACTACTAGCCCAGCATGTTTAAAGATTCCTACAATTGGGTGGCCAAGTGTGATAAATGTCTTATGTTTTCCAGTAAGCCTCAGTTGGATGCTCTCCCATTAAAGTCAGTTGTAGTTGAGGGTCCCTTTCAGAAATGGGGGCTTGATTTCATTGGTTCGATAAATCCTCCCTCTTCTGTAGGTTTCCTATATGTCATAACTATCATGGATTACTTTACCAAGTGGGTTGAGGCTAATCCTACCAAGAAAACCACATCTGAGGTGGTCTACAAGTTTATCAAGGAGAATATCTTGGTAAGGTTTGGAGTGCCATTGAAGCTAGTGATGGACAATGCCACATATTTCTCTTCTTCAGAGATTACAAATTTCTTCTACAAAAAGAGTATCCATCTTAGTCACTCGTCCGATTATTTCCCTTAGGGAAATGGTTAGGCTGAGTCAAGCAACAAGAACCTGATTAACATAATGAAGAAACTAGTTTCAGAGAGTCAAAAGGATTGGCACAAGAAATTTCATGAAACTCTATGGGTGGATAGAATAACAATTAAATGACCTATCAGGATATCCCCTTTTGATCTAGTTTTCAGAATTGAACCTAGTATTCCACTTCCGCTGGAGTTATCCATTTGTAGGCTCCAGCAGGTAATTGAAGATCTAGTTTTCCATAATGGTCTGGAGAAACAAATCATGTATCTGACCAAGTTGGAGGAAGAATGGGAAAATCTTGTTGACCACATCACTGATCATCAAAGGAGAGTGAAAACATTCTTTGATAAGAAGGCTAGACCAAGAAAGTTTATGCAAGGTGACTTGGTCCTACAATGGGATAAAAGGTGTGAGTCCAAAGGAAAGCATCGTAAGTTTGACTCACTTTGGAAAGGACCATTCAAGATTATATAGGTGAACTAGAATAATTCCTTTATTCTAGCATATCCTTCTAGAGAGATTCTGTCATTCTCCTACAATGGCCAGGATTTGAAGCTCTACCAACTACTAAAGTGAAAGTAGGTAATCCCTGTAGGTTAGTGTTAGTGTAGGTAGGTTTGCTTTGTTTTTCTCCTTCTTTCTTTCCTACTTTCTTAGTCTTAGTTTAGTTTAGTTTCCTTTCCTATTGTGTTTTTTAGTTTAGTCTGCCCATTGTTTCTCCTGTCGGTCTTGTTGTGCGAAACCAGAGACTCTGGGTCCCTTCTCAGACATTGGCATGTCTAAGTCCCCAGTTAGAGCCAGCTATTGAAAAATTTTAGCCTAGGGTCTTTAGGTCCTAGGGGTAAAAATTTTTCTTTGGTGACCTAGTTCTCATTCATCTTGAAACCTTCCCCTAATATGCTTATCAGATAAATTATTTTCCTTGCCTTTTTGAGCCTAGTGGGTTTTCAATCTTTCTGCTTCATCCAGTGTTTAGGTGATTTAGGTATGTCAGGAAAGGGGTGTCATGGCATCTTTTGAATGAGAAGTAGTCACCCTTGGTTCTCTAATGCTCAACATGTTTTTTTGAAAGGTAAACATGTGATTTACATAAGTGATTGATAAAGCTTTTGTTCGTAAAAAGAGTTTTTCAACTCTCGGAGATATCAAGTTACGGAGTAGTGGCGATAATCATGCAGCATCCAAAAAATTTGGTTTCAAAGGCACAACCCTGACACAAGTGAAAAGTACAAATAATAAGTTAAGTGCTCCTGACAGAAAAGAAGTTGTTTAAGTGCGCAAAGGATAAAGGTGAAGCCATCGGGATACTTTTCTGAAATAAAGGAAATAGGCTTACGGGGAAAGTATTCTCTTATATTCTTTTTCCACACAGGGTAAAATGGTCTAATGTTTATTCATTTCAGCATCGGAAGGAAAGTATGTTCTTTTTCTGCAAGACTAAAGATTTGTTTCAACAAGTGGTTAATGAACATAAATTTAAGTTTAAGTCTGAGGATTTTGAGGCTGTTATTTTCTCCGAAACGGGAATTTTAAATAGTCGTTGATTATCAAAAATTAAATGCTAATCCTGTCATTGCATCCATTAGGTCACCTTAATATCATTCATGTGGCACCAATGTTCAGATCTTGGCGGCTATTTCTTCAGCATTCACCCTCGTTTGCTACTCACCATTTTTTATTAACAAGCCATTTGTCTTCACTCATGTTCTCAGTTTTATAGTAAATGGTTGTTAAAGCTTCTGGTTACGACAGATTAATTGGTATTGAAAGTGAATTGAAAGAATTTTTTGACACATCTCTAAGATCCTTTGATCTCAGAGATTTGCACAGAAGATTGAATTCTCATCCAGTTCACCCTATTACACAAAAGCTTAAGGACAGTGGTCTGGTAGAAGCTGCACGGTTTCCAATGGTAGTTCAAGCTCCTAAGCTTGTCAGAGAATGTATAGAGAAATACAACCCAGCAACAAAGAAAATCATGTTCCCAAATTAGTCTATTTTTCTAATGATTGATAAAGCCCTAATCCAATCCGCTTTCGGCATTCTGGTGAAAGATGTGTATTGCAATATTGACTTTGGTTCATCTGCGTCTATGTTCAATGAAAAGAAGAATCTAAGGAGGGAAGACATGCAGAAGACCTAGTTCCAGACCCCTCAATCAAAGAAAAGTAAGATGCCAAAGACTCTCTTAGGAACAACCTTTACGAGGGAAATTATTGATATTCTGGCCCTATTGACCAAATTGGACGAAAAACCTGAGAGCTTGGATCTCGTTGAACATAATTTCTTTCTTGTTCAAGCTATCTGTGCAGAAAATATGTTCATTAATTAGGGAGAAATCATGTGTGAGAATCTATCATCCTAGATGAGTTCTTGTCAAGGATTCAAATAGTTCTACATGTATTCTTACTTGATCTATGCTATGGCGACTCAGCACCTATGGCCCGACTTACCAGCAATCCAGAACTTTGACAACAACACCAAAATATATGAGTTCTACCCAAATCTACAATTACATCAGAGCTTTGAGGAATATACTACTGTGAATGATGCATTCACAATGAGAATCAGTCAGGAACTTCAAGGTTTCCCAGAAAGAAGACTCTCGCTAGAGGCAATCTCGGCAATCAGTCAGTATGGATGCTCTTTCATCCAATTCCTGAGTTTCTCTTATCTTTGGATAGGAGCCTTCTCTGGATTTCCTAAGAGATTGCCCTGATATCCTGAAGATAAGGTGGTCTTGGTAGAGATTTATTGGCAGATATTGGAAGTGAACACTTTGTGTTCAATTGTGAAGAAGATCGCCAAAATTTCCTTCCCCATGGTGGTTGGTCCATATTCCTGTGCATCCAGATCTGATGCCCAGAATTTAGTAAAGAGTTTCGAGGATAAGATCAAGCTACTTGATTACAAGGTTCTTAGGCCTAAGTATGATCCTATGGGTTTTGTTAGAGATCACCTAAAGCTTGTACATGCATATAGACATGTCCCAGATATTGAAGATTTCTGGGCCGAGTGTTTTAATGAGTATCAGACACAGGAAAAATTGTGGTCCCATTTAACTTTGGATGAAATTGCAATGTATAATAATGTTGTTGATTTATCTGATCTTGCAGATGATAGCCTCTTCATGCATCCCTCATCCTAAAACCAGATCAAGGTGTTGCCCATTTCTTCCTCTCCACCAACTGGTCCAATGATTGATTCATTGGAGCTTCTCATGAGAGGCATTATCAAGAGAACTGACAAGTGGGTAGAATGGACCAAAGCACGATGGAAAAGAACTTCTGGTGCAGGTTCATCTGAAGGAATGACTTTAGGAGCTGAGCAATCATCTTCAGCAGTTACTTCTTCTATGGTGCCATAAATTTTAGTAGGTGCAGCGCAATCCACTGAGAAAGGAGGTGACTAGACCCCAAAAATGAATGTTCCTATCACTCCAACCTATGGAGATGGTTCGATCCCAAACATTGGAAATGAAGAGGAGAAGGAAGAAGATAAGGAAAAGGAAAAGAAGAGAGAACAAGAGGTGCTTGTGACCAAGCCTCCCTCACCAAGTCCAATTATCACCTTGGATGACATAAATCCCATGGATGGTCAAGATTCCTCTCAGCCGGTAAATACTCTGGCCCTTTCGGTGACTAAGGTTGCCTCCTTCCATGTTCCACCACAAGACAAGCAGACTCCTCCAATTGCTCAGAAGTTGTTTGATCCTACGGCTCTTCAGTCTGTAATTAAGGTACTATCCACAGACTCATGGTTGGAGGAAACCATTGAGAAGAAGAAGAAATGACATGAGGAGGCCACCTCCTTAAAGGACCTAATCCTTAAGGCAACCTCATCTCAGCCACCAGAAAAGAAGGTGAAGAAGCAAAAGTTTGTGGCAACCCTTTCCCATGATTCCACAATCAGGCATATGCTAATGGAAATAGCAGAGCCACAAAAAGAAGGAAAGTTTCATAAGCTTTTAGCTCAAGATTTCTAGATTAAAAATGTGGACCTAGGGGTGCCAGTACATGACTCAATGGTGAGTATATGGAAAACCACCAATGAATGAATTGAGGACAGGTTAGACGAACTCTGAGCAGACAAGGAGGTCCTCAAGTCTAAAAATAAGGAGCTAGTTGAATATATTAAATCTTCTCTCGGCACTACTTCCTCTGCTCAGTTTGACCCTAATGCAGAAGAGAATAAGAACTTGCTACTGAATCTACAGCAAGAGAGATAGTTTGGGAAAATTGGCAGAGCATGGATAGAGGCGATGAAGGTTCAAGGCCCCATTTTCATTGAGAATTTGGGGAACCTTCTACTTGATGCAAACAAATTGAAGGATATAGCATCAAAACACCAGGAGACCATCTATAATGCATCCACTGGATTGACAGAGTAATTAGCCACCTTGCAGGAGGTGATTGATATGAAGACCAATTTTGCAATCTCCAATGGTATCCTCAAGACCAGACAGGAGCCATTGTTTCACTAGAGGTAGTCTCTAGATTTTGTGGTTGAGAACTCAGACAGATCAGAAAATGAACTCAAGACTATGGTTAAGTTAGTACAAAAGGAGATGGATAAACTGTTTGAGTTTTTGAAAGTGTTGCACACGGAATCTCAAGTTTCCAGAAGTGACAAGTTGGTGAATACAAAGCAAATGAAAGCTAAGTTTCTTGCTTTCATAGATGAGATTGTGGATCCATCTAACTTCCAAGTGTCAAGAATCAGTGAGCTCTCTACGATAGATGCTGTGAACAAAAAGGAATCGGAGAAGCTCCAATCCTGGATTGCCAGGTTGGATAAACTGACAAAGATGCATGATTTTTGGATGATTCAAGCTGACAATATAATCATTCCAAATGCTCAGGATTTGAGCAAGGTAACGGATGCAATGAAGGCTTATAGAGGAAAAATCATTACACAGAAGAAGGCATAGAATCTGTTGACCTGTGTTGTCTTCCCAACTTTTGTATATTGTAGCCATTTTTGGCATTTTGTCAGCTTTGTCAATTTTCATAACCGACTAGGTTTTATTATTAGAATGTTCCTCTTGGAATATTGTAAAGAGGCAATCATTTTTGTAACAGGTCATTTTCTGAGAAGACCTATATATATAAATTTCTGTAATGTAAAAAAGATTGGCAAAAATTACTTTGGGCAAACCCCTGTAGCTAGGACTATTGTGTGCGACTCTAAGTTTGAAGTGATTTTTGTTGTTCATCTTAGTTAGTTGTGTGATATTTTGAATGAAGATGCTAATACTAGAAATTGAATGAATAGTAATGAACCGGGTTTTGTTATTTTCATTTGGTGGATTGTATGTTTACTATCTTTAGCATAAGCACTCTGTTTTCATTTCATTGCACATCCTAGTTCAATAGATTAGGTCATGAATAAAGATTTGGGAAGAGGGTTAATAGAGAGTGAGATCAATATAATCTGGGTATTGTTGAAGTTTCACAATCTAGGAATTGCATTGTTACACCTTCTTTCTTCATCTCTGTTGGTAGATGGTAGTTTACATTCATCCCGCACTGCATGATAGTTTGCACTTTATTTTTCATGTTATTGAGTAAATCCCCATTCATTGCCTGAGTTGTTTGAAGCTTTGAGTGACTTGGTTGAACCTCTTCTTCTCTCTGATTAAGAGCATACCCCTAAAAACTGAAAGACAAAATTCATTGCATATCTTTCACATAAGGGATATTGTACCTTTCAATTCAGGGGTCATTGATAGATTCCTACCATTGACCCAGTCTGTGGTTACTTTTTTTTCTACGAAAGCCAGCATTGGGTATTTTCAAGAGTCATTATATAAATCAAACCTAAAGTAGACAAATTGTAAACCAACAATGTGCTAAAATGTTGTAATAGTGCCTTATTGGCAAAATATACCTTAAGGGTGACTATGAGATCTAGATGACCTTAGAGATAGTATTTTGGTTGGGTTATATTTTTTTAAGCCTTAGACAAGGTGTCTAAGTAAGTCATGGTTTGAAATGGTCTAAGTTGACATGGTAGTTATCAACTTGACAACTTGTATAAACCAAAAATTAGTGTAACATTTGGTTTTGAGTGTTGTAGGGCAGTTTAAAGTTAGTTTTGGATTGGTTGTCGAGTGTAGAGGGTTTTTTAGAGGAGATCCATGCGAGTGTGAAGATTATGAGCCTTATTGTATTTTGATTGACTCTCTTGATGATTTGTAACATTTGTTAGACATATCATTCTTTTGATTGCTCCATATATTCATGTTTATCACTTCTTTTTATGTATTTGTTTTAAGATTCTATATAGCTCTTTTTTCAGGCCAGTATCTATTTTGTCCTCTTCGCTTTTTGATGATGGATAAGTGATCAGTTTTAGAAATATTGCAGGCATGTCTATGAGAGGGGCATCATACATTGATTCACTTGCTCAGGTGATTTTTCTTCCACACACACACACACACAAACACATGCATGCACACACACACACACACACAACATATACAAAATATACAACCTTCACCTATATATAAGATTTGATTAGAGAAGGTATATGCACAGGTGATGAAAATGCAGATTTGCCTAAGTACTACTGGGAGCTTACCCAGCAATAGATGTCCTATTGTGAAAATCATCACAAGTCCATTTGTTGTTGGTTCAAGCTCCCAGCAGTGCTTGGTGTTAACATAAACTTCTTATTTTCCTTATGCATAATATATTCATTTATGTATCCATCATGAATTACTTTCTTAAATATTAGTTAGTGCATGGTAGTTAGTTCAACTTCCTAAGATCAAAACAGTAATTGGTATCATGAAATCAGTTAGGCCTCATCCTCATTGTTCATCTAGAGAGAGATTAAAGACATGCAATATATGCTTAGATAAAAATGGCAAGCATGCATGATTAGTTAGTACATATGCAAGATAGAGTGAATGAATAAATGTAAAATTAACTATAGATTAACTGTTTATTCTTCTTCATTTGATTAAAATAAACTATAGACTCCAAAAACTAGTGCAAACTTGGGTTTCTTTTTAGCATGAGTCTAGTGTGGTCTTTATTCACATTTTATAAAAGATAGTACTAATGCTAGTATGTTTATATTTGACGGATTAAAACATTAATATCTTAATTCAGAGTATGGGAGACAAGTTTTTGGTATAATTTTAGCTCAAATATTTTCTTGTGAAGAAAGACCATGTCTAACAATATGAACCCAGAACAAAATAAGGAGACAATTGCTAGATTGTGGTCTAAGTTCAAAAGAAAAGGTGATGGAAAATGTTATTGTCCCTACAAAAATTGCAAGGGCTTAAAGACTCAAAGACTTCTAGTCAAAAAAACTGAGAAACATTGTAGACAACATGGTCACATTGAAGGGGGCACAATTTTCGTCCATTGGTAAGTATTTCAATATATTATTTTAACAATTTATATACATAAGAAATCAATTGATGATGAGATCATGGTCATGGTTAATTTAAGGTCATCATTTTGATATAGGTCAACCACCCTGGATTACATGTTATGGACCATAACAATTCAGAGAATGTGAATTTCCAAGTGGAGGAACATGGAGGTGTGAATATCCAAGGAGAAGATAATGATTCCATGGAAGAAGATGATCCTACGATAGAGAACACAATTGAAGATGATGGTATTGTTGTAGCTGATCATGTGCCAAAGAATATGATAGTACTGGCGCAGCTGATCACGATGATCAAGATGACCTTAATTTACCTATACTTGAGAAGGTATTTGAGCCCCTATACAAAGGCTCCCAAACAACTCTTCTCTCTGATGTATTTTTGTTGGTGAAATTTAACATTTTGAATGGTTTATCCAATGTACCAATCTCACGAATGTTAAGGTATGTCATATATGTCATCTTTTTTCACCTATTTTAGTCATAATTTCCTTATTGTTAACAAAGGGTGAATCATGTACCATTAATTATATTTTTTTTCATAGGTTGATAGGTGAGTTTTTGTTACCACCATCAAACATTCTACCTCGCTCGTACCGAGAATTATCTTTCATTATGAAAGATATTGGGATGGAGTATCAAACTATACATGCATGTCCCAATGATAATATTAAATGTCATAAACAATATGAAATTGCAATAGAATGCCCTGATTATAATATTAGTAGATATTAAACATATCAAATTAAAAAAAAGGTGCCTCGCAAAGTTCTCCGGTATATTCTCATTATTCCACGTCTGCAATGATTATTCAAGTGCACTACCTTGGCACAATTTATGGATTACCATGCATGTAATAGAAGTTGAGATGACATTATGCAAATGCCTGCAGATGATTATGAATTTAAGGACATAGAGGAAACTTGGCCACACTTTAAATAAGAACCTCATAATCTCAAGCTTTCATTGGCAGCAGACGGTGTCAATACATTTGGAGAGGAGATATGTTTACTCGGTGTGGCATGTTTTTGTTATCAACAAAAACATTCCTCCTTGGATGTCCATAAAGAGGGAGCACATGATGTTGGCAATGATTGTTCTAGGTATTTTTTCATTTAATATTCATCTAAATTTATTTATAAATACTGCATCAAAATGACCATAATAAGTATATAATATTTCTGTTCATTCAACTAGGTAAGTACCAAGTTAAAGATATGAATGTACATATTGAGCCCCTTATCAACGAGTTGTTGGATTTGTGGAATGGGGTCACTATGTATGACATATCTAGACCAATAGGACAAAGACAGTTTCAATTCCATGCAATGCTTGTATGGACAATACATGATGCCCCTGTGCTAACACATTTTTGTGGTATGTTATATTGTTAACATGACATCTTTGTTGTATGTATAAGTTCATGCATGATAATTGTAATTATCAAAATCAACATATTTAATCCAATTATACACGATCTTGTAGGTCTTCAGACAAATGGAAAATGTGCATGTCTAGTTTGTGGTCCAAAGATAAAATCTCGTCATTCAAAATATTTAGGAAAGTAGGTGTTCGATGAGTATAGGGACTTTCTCCACATAAATCATAAGTATCAAATTACCAAAAACATCTTTTCAATGGGAAAGAAGAGACTACATCAAAGCCACGAAGAATGAAACCTTTCCTATGGAAGTTGGAATACAATAGAATAAAGCGTCGAGGTAATATCATTTAATATAATGGTTTTTGTTTGAAATTTATATTTTGATATTGTCTTTTTTTGTTGATGATGTAATTGATGCTCGTGAAGGTCGTCAAGGTGTCAATTACCAACTTCCAAAAGGACTAAAAATTTATCCTAGACAATTTAGAAGTTTGTCGTACTACAAGCACCTCCCAATCGTGCATTTGTTTGATGTTATGCATATTGGAAAGAATATAACAAAGATATTATAGAAATTATTGGACGAAAGGCATGATAAAGAAAAAATTGTCAAAATTTGTAGTGACATTGAAGATTCCAACCATGCATTGAAAAATGTCATTCGATCAAATAACAATGGAGACCATATTGATATAAGTTCCATTCCTTGGTTATAATCGGAGAAGCAAAGCAATGCTATAAAAGAAGTCATATAAAAAATTTGATTTCTCAAAGGATTTGATGTGAACATAAACAATCTCATATCAAAGAAAAGTGAATTTGGGCCAGGGATGAAAACATGTGATTGGCATACCTTTATTGAGGTAATTCATGTTATTTTGTATACTCTATATATTTGTATACTACATGTAGTTTTCATTGTATTATTCTCAAAAATATTGAAAAGATCATTTTATAACTATTGCAGTACGTTCTACCTCTATCTCTCCCACACCACTTCAACAACAGTGTCAAACAAGTTATATATGATCTTGGAAAATACATGAGGTTAGAAGCATTATTTGTTGCATTTGTTGTATAGATATTATATTTGCGACTTGTTTTACTTTTTTAGTAATTTATTGTATATTGTTTATAAAGTATCATTTATATGTTTTTGTGTGTTGAATCTCTTCTAGGTGGTTGTCATCGAAAGAAATCAATAAAGAAGATATAAAATATTGGAAGAGAAAAATTCCTCATCTTATGTGTGAAATGCAAAAGTGTTTACCTTCTACTTTTTTCAATGCACAATAACACTACCTCATACATCAAGTTGAGGATATTGAATTGTGTGGACCTGTACAAACTAGGTCAATATGGATGGTTGAGAGGCACCTAAAATTTTTGAAGGGTTTGGTTTGACAAAGAGCACGTCCTAAGGGTTATATGGTGGAGAGATATATGGTATACCAAACCATGGTGTACATTAGTGAATATCTTCCTAAGTTTGCAGCAAAGATCCATGTAGATCACATTTGGGACCCCAACTCCATTAACAAATTCAAAGGGGAGTACTTGATGGGGAAAGGTAGATTGAGGAAAGTGAGAGGTAATTATAAGATGTTATTGTAGTTAATTAATTATTATAAATCTTCAATTGAAGTTGATTGTAAGTGGTCTATTTTTTTTATATAGTTGGTCGAGAGTGGGATGCACTACATTTGTATATTGCGAACAATCTTGATTGGATGATGATATGGATTGAACTATGTCAACAAAATGGTCACTCATTAACATGGAAAAATGTTTCTTCATTGGTTAAAGAAGCTTATCGTAATGGAGATTCCAATGTTACGCCAATGGTAATTGATCTAGCGTTTGGTTTAAGAGGTAGATAGGTACATATAAATTTATTAATCACAACCCATATGTTTAATATGAACTCATGATGCAAATGATTTTCACACGTTTGAAAAATTGCAGGTCAAGCACCACAAAGCTATGTACTACCATGGCCATAAATTTTGCATAAAAAAGTTGGACGACACAAAGAAAACTTGTGATTATGGGATAACTGCAGTCTTCGAGGTCACTAATATTTCATCTAGAAATGTCATGCATCCTCAAGAATCTCAAAACTGATACTATGGCATTTTAGATGATATACTTGAGTGCGACTTTTAATCCTTCAAATTAGTTCTATTCATCGTCAAATGGTACAGGCTACGACTAAATCAAAATTATCCTAATATAACTCTTATTCAACATGATAATAGATTTACAATGTTTAATACAAGGTCATTTGAGCCAGTTGGAGATGAGCCCTATGTTCTTCCAAGCCAATATGAGCAAGTGTTTTTATATAGAGGTTCCACAAAAACCGGGTTGGTCATTTGTTCTTAGACATGATCTAAGAGGAAAGATAGCAAAGTATAACGTGATGGAAGAAGAAGAAACTGAAGATGATGATGAAGAAGAAGAAGAATATGGTGGTGGTGGTGGTGGTGGTGATGATGATCATATTGATGACGGTGATGACAATGATGGTCATGATGATGATGGTAATATTGATCTAGTCATACAAATTTATTTGACTTATATGTTTTCATAATTAATTTATTATGTATTAAACTCTAATGTCATGGTACAATTAATTTAATGTGTTCATTTCTAATGATTACAACATATGTGATTTATGATACATGTGTTTCAATTATTACTCGTATATTTAATATATTTATTGTTTAACAAATTACCAATGTATTGCTTATGATGCTCAATTGTTGGTGCTATTACATGCATATATTTTGTGTGATTGTAACCCTTTGTGGAAATAAGCAATTGTGTACAGACATCATCACCCCTTTTGTTGATAATCCTACATAGCACACAAAGTAAAGGTAAGGAATTAAAAAAAATACGATGATCATAATGAATGCATATTGTTCATGTTGTCTTATATGTAATTTGTAGCATAGGTATCATGTAATTTTTGGCTAACTTAAGATAAATGATTCACATGTGCAAAAAATTTAACCCCTTTTACAAGGATCCTGCATAGTGACATGGATCAGTAGGTATAAGTCAATACACCCTATAGAAATAGTTTATTATTTTCTTTCTTTCTCTTTATGCCCATCTGCATTGGGTGATTTAATAATAAGGTATTAACTTGCTCATGATTTAACAGTACTACCCTCAACGTCAATGGTCCAAAGATTACATCAACATTACCCTCATTTAGCAAAATATCTCGCTCCTTACCAACTACATCTCTCATTTGATGGACTGCAGGAACCACGTAATAGGTACTTGTCAGATATGCCTTCCTCGAGTGAGGGAAATGCAGGAATAAAAGATGAAAGTGAGACATGTAGTAGGCCTAAAATAAGGAACTCAACCAGAGGTCAAAAGATTAGAAGAAAATTCAATAAATGCATGCAATTTTTCCTTGCTGAAGGGGGGTCATGTTCTTATGATGATGAGACCAAAGATGACATTGAGGTGCCCTTGAGGTAAACACATCTTTTGAAATAATGAGTACCCAAGGAACTACCTCCAATTAACACAGATTTTCATGTTAACAAGAGGATATATCGTATAGCTCTATCATCATTACATGGTTTGGGCCTATTTTTCATGGATGGCATAAAGGTATGTTACAACAAAGTTGTTTAATTGATGGAGTTTGTTGGACCTTGTTACAATTACAATAATTGGATGCGGATTGTTCTATGTAAAAAAAGTATGTGTAGGTATGCAATGTCAACAAATTATATACAATGGAAAGAAAATGATCAAAGTAAAGGATTTTCTATGTACATTGACGGAATGCCAAAAGCAACATGGAATATTGTGGGTTTTATAAATAGTACTTGACCTGGGTCAACTAATAAGAGACCCAATTGCATATTCGAGGCATGTGAGGGTATGTATGTGCAATAAAACCAATAAGTACAGGGGGAGAACTGCGAGTAGATTACCACTTGAATTGCATAGATACAAAAAAAAAGTTATGATCATTGGGGTGGTAAGTACTATATACCATTTAAACTAACCTTCAAACTCCAATATACCATTTTATTAAAAAAAAAATTGTTAGGTCTATTGCTTTCATTTCGATGAAGTTTTTATATTTAATCTTTGTCATAGGACGACATGGATGCACCACATGATGACAGAGGCAGGGATTTTACTCCCACCCATTCTTCAGCAAAGGTAAACCTTATTGTAATTATACAAATTAGATAGAAGAAAAATTTCATATTATTATGTTCTTTTCTTTAGGGTTTTGGAGTTATTCTCGTAGCTTTACTGATATTCTTGTCACAAATGGATGTTCACAGAAAGGGAAAAGCGCCTGCAGCAACAACAAAAACAGTGTCAGATATGGATAAGGTCATCACAGATATTCCTAACCCCGTAAATATGGTCAAGAAGAAATTTAAAAAAGTCAGTTCATAAATTCTTGCCATTTTGGTCGATCTGATCCAACTAAGGAGACGCTGGTGAGTAAAGAGGAATTGATGTGGCAAGCACATTATTTTGAGGTAAGCAGTAATGAATCTTTAGTTATAACAAAAGTTCAATAAAGTTTTATATTTTATACTCTTTTATGTCATGAAGTAAAATATGTATGTGTTCTTACAGGATTTTTTGTGTGCTCAAGCAACTAATCGTGGACATCATGGTGAGGCCGGTACTAGTACAACTCCCTCGGGTAAAATAATCCTTAATTTAATAGGTTACAAACTTCATTGGTCTTACTGATTAGAAATCTAAATTTTTCATTGGATTTACTAGTTGTTTTATTCAAACTCACATATCTTGACTCCTCACTTCAAACTGTACATTCACAATATTATCTTAAATATTTGTAGCCATGAACATTGTGTGAATTAGTATGTTTTGCTTTTCATCTTCACCCACAATCTGACAGAGTGAATGATGTCCAACTGCTATAAAACCTCATGCATGTATTTGCTAATAATGTATTGTTCAGGTCATGATGTACTGTAGATGCCTCCTCCTATGAGGACCATCAATCTGACATCATTGCTGACTGTAATGTTGGAAACAAGGAGCATGCAAACATCCATGTTTACACGGTCTATACCTTGTATATCCTTGTTTTTATATATTCATTTATGTGTTAGTTATGATTTGATTTGTACTTTAATCTTGGGTGAATTTCATAGTGGAATAATTTTGTGTAGTACAAGATACACCTCCTTAGGATATAGAGACTAGCACTGGTGATAATTCACCATCGTTTCCTCGATCTACCCATGTTGCTAATACGGGAAAATTGCAGACGTCATTGTTGTTGACCAATGAAGATATGATTCCCTTAAAATTACCTAAGCTTCTAGGTACTTTAAAATTATTATTATTTATATTCTATTTTTAATTTACTTATTCATAACTCGTTTCGGATTGATGATCCCATGATGTGTTTGCAGGGAATGATGTTTTTTTATGAAAAGCTTCATGAGATGACATTTTCGCTATTCAAGCCCACCATACATACAACATGGAACGTCGTATGTTAACTAACCCTATCCCACTGCTTTGATTTCATATCATTGTTAGAATATTTTTCCTTTCATCTATTTATTGTACTATATTCAAGGTACGCAATTTTAGTTAATTTTTTTAGCTAACAACTTTGTTTTTTATTAAAAGGTGGAATTTACAAGATAAAAAATTAAAAGATTAGCTCATAAAATATTTAGAGGAGCTCTTTGGAAGTAACATTTTTTTACAGCGCCAAAGTTCTTCAGAGAGCTTGCAAACATCTAAAGACTATGAGGGACGCATACATAAGGAATCTAGTGAACAAACCAAAGTACGAGCGTCCTCCCATGATTCCAGAGAAGTAGTGGAAGGAATTCATTTTGGATGCAAAGGAGAAAGCGCAAAGCCAAAGAGGAATTGCACCAGTATTCGACAATAGAAGGTATGTGATAGTATTAAGTAGAACATAATTATGCACTAATTAGTGATCTTTATATTTATATAATCTAACATATTTCAATCTTTTCATAGACTGCAGGACATATCAAAGGCTACAAAGGCCAGAATAGAAAAGATTGGCCAACTCAAACTTGGCTCTGGTGGTTATCTGAAACTTCAAGCAAGAATTGTAAGTAGCAGTAAATGAAATTTTAAATCAATTTTTTTATAAATTGCAAAAAAAATTGTTTAATCAAACAATACCTGTAGAATTGACGATATTAAGCCAAAAATGTAGGGCTCTAATTTTAATGTAGCACCCACGGAAGAAGACAGAAATATTAGCTTAAAGTAATGTTATAAAGTTGTGGTTGAACGCCTACGCCAAAGCCAACATCCTGCTACATCGGTTCACACACAGGTAAGTAGGCCAAATGAAAATTATTTCAAATTGAATACTTGAGCGATAATCTATTTGATGTTTATTTCATACTTGAGTGTATGACATTGCAATGCAACCTTCTAATCCTAGCATAGAACGTCCACATGATGAAGACCCTAATGTGCATCACAGTGATGGAGGAATTCATTTTCTATTGAAAATTCATTGTGTAATTTTTAATACAATTTAACATTTTAAATTGAAATTGGTGTAACCTTTCATGTGTACATTTTAGAGCATGCAGAATGTCATGGTGAACGAGTAGAGGATGATCCGAGTGTTCACCATAGTCAAGATGATGTGGCATTTTTAGGTAAAGAAAATCTCTGTTATGTTATTTTATTTTATTTTGATCTGTTGCTATCTTCTTTTAATTAATGAGATACTTGTAACACTAATATAAAATGTATTGAATCTAACCCATTTAGTTGTTATTGCAGTGGACCCCCCTTTCACACACCAGCGTCCTCCTACACACATGAGGAGGCATTTATTGAGATCACAAGAAGAAGAGGAGGGCAATAATGAAGATCTTGATGCTCCACTTAGTTGTTACATGCAAAATCCGAAGAAAAAATCAAAAAAGAAATGATTTCAATAAACCCTTTTTGATAATATATTTGCGTTGTCTTAATGAATGTAATTTTGTGCTACTAAATTTTGATGAATGATGTGTTGATGAATGATTGATGAATATCCAATTGTTAATTAATTTTAGGTGTTATTGAATGTTATGTGATTATAATGATTGAATTTTATATTTCATAAATGGATGAATGAATGAATGATAGATGTTAATGGGGAATTTAGAGTGATGTTAGGGGGGGTGGCTCCAAATGAGCTTCCACCTTCATGTGGTTGGCCTTGTTAAGTAGAGAATATTAAACTATTCTCGAAACCAAGTGAAGCTTGAGCTAAACTGATGCAGAGTCCTAGTCTACTATCCCCTTAAGGAACCCAACTCAACTCAAGGATTATACAAGTGTCTTGGAGCTCACTCAACGAGTTAGTCTCAACTCAAGGGTCAAATAGAGTGCTCTGACTTTAGACAACCAACACCTCAGAAATTTTGAAAAAACTCACTTCCTTTGATCACTTATTCCAACTTTCAAACATCCACTCAATGATCCCAATCTATGCTTCCCCCAATGCACCTAGGGCCTCCAATATGTCAAATATTTCAAATAACCTTCTTATCTTGTTCCAATACCTCAGAATACTTTAACATGGTCAATACACCATGTTCCACTAGTCCTCCAAGTCTGGTCAATAGTTCTATAACACAATACACTCCATGTAGAGGTCTTCTCTGGCCTGGACTTCAGCTTCTTCCATGCATTATTTAATGTTTACTTTCATATAGATGTTTGGCCAGAACCGATTTTTCAGAACTGTCATGATCCAAATTCCTATTTTGTTATTTAAAACTGGTTTAGATGGATCTTACAATTTTCCCAACAGGGGGTCTACCAAATGAGAAAACCACCAAGTGCACAACACTACTATTTATTCAGCCTAGCCATTTTTTTTTGTTTTTGCGGAAGGCAAGGACTCCAGCTGCCTACAACTCTTGTTTGGGTAAGCAACCACTTGTTTAAGTTATAGATTATTATGGAAATTCCATGATGTTATTCACCATTTTTGAACAGTAATTATAAATATGTATGCTTTGAACTTATTGCAGACTGTGTACTGTTATTCTGTAAATTTTATATTACCACTAACCAAAATTTGTAAGACACTACATGTATTGATACCCTTTTGGCTAATTTATAATTTATTAATTATATAGCATTGTTATGTTGTAGTTCCTGGGAAAAGTTCAGATAGAATATGTATTAAATCGATCATATTTCCATAATTCATTTGAATTTATGGTTTTGATTGTGTATATTTTTTAGCATCAACATTTCGGATCACACTCTGTGATCCTTCATGCTCTTTTCTCTAACATCTTGATGATGGATCACGGAGTGTGATCTGAAACGTTGATGCTAAAAAACATACACAATCAAAAATAGAAATTCAAGCTTTAAATGAATATGTAGCAGAAAAAGCTAATTTTGAAGATGATCTTCTTAAGGACTTCAAATGCATGTTCCATTTTTTTATTTCTATTTGTTTTTATAGTAAAGACTAATTTCTTGTTTATCTTGACACAACTTCAGCAAAGAATGAAAATTTTTGAACTTAAGCAACTATGCTCTAGACAAGATGTTGTTGAGCTATATGGTGGTTGTTTCTCTTTTTATGGTATTTGGGAAATTATTTTATGTGATTTTAAGTTGCATCTTATATATTGTTAGATTATGACCTATTGTCTAAGTGTAAATATCAAAGATAAAGAGAATTGTATTCTAGTTACTTGTCATGTCTATCATCTTTTTATATAGTAAGAAACTTGTGTGTTTTAGTGCCATGATTTTAATAGAAAATAAGATATGGTTTCTTTATAAACTAATTGTGGTTGGCCTTTAGGGATCCATAATGCTTTAACTAGCTATTGTCTTTTTAAATAATAGGAAACATGTATGGTTTTATCGTACCATGTTTTCAATATCAAATAAGATATGGTTTCTTTATTAACTAATTTTGGTTGGCCTTGGGGAAGATCATCATATTATCAAATATCACTTTGACTTACTATACCGCTCACTGATCTTGGATCTACCAATAGTTTCTCAAGAACACAAGTGTTCTTACCTGTCTCAATGTTTGAGGTATCCAAAAACTCTCTTACCGATCAACCAAATGAGTTGTGGTTGGAACCACACTGAAATCTGAACAAGTTGATGTTGCACTTGTGACTGCTTCTCATGATTCCACTTCTCCCAAGATTGCCACCAAAGTCTTGTCCTCACTATCTATCAATCTTCCAGACTTAGCCTATTTCCTGCATTATCGATCACGAATCCTTCTTACCAATTGTGCCTTCACTTCACTGATTATATTGCTTGATTTTTCCATCTATGACAACCAAACAAGTGACTCCCTATGATTGCACCTAAAATGAAGCACAATACCAAAAGGTTGCCTTTAGAAGGTAAAGGCAATGTGTCAAAGAAATAAAGGATCAAGTCACTATCACAATGATATGAGGAGCATATCAAAAAGCATCAATGACTATCATTGAGACTTGGGAGCAATAATAAAAAATATTTATAAGGACAGACTAATCTACAATGTCCTAAAATAGATAAAAATAGTGTCGTTAAGGGACAACCAACGAAAAGTATTTCCAATATTAGAGCACAATGGGGTATGCAATAAAAATAGTGAATGGGAACAAAGGGATTTTTAATACATTGTCATAAAGAATATATTTTTTGACTACTATATGATGAGGAAACAATATCATTGACATAAAAGGGGAGTCACAATGAAGGTTATAATAGTAGGCTATCATGTTGAAGATCTAAGGTCCTCAAAGGTAAAGTATCCATCCATTGTTTTTGATTAAGGTAACAACAGGTTTTGAAGGGGACCCTGAAACCCTTTTACATAGTTAAGAAAAGATAAGCATAGAAGACCAAAACAACAAAATTCTGTCGCAACTGAAAATAGAAAACCAAAAAGGGATTAACCCTAGAGATACACAAAAAAGGTCAACTTAAAGCAAATCATTAACTATGATAAACTTCCAGCAAAACAGAAACAAAAAAACTTCTAGCAAACAAAACAATCCAACTTTATTGATCACTTATCGGATGCATCCATCTGGTCTTCCATGATCTGGATTTCCTCCATCTGAGATTCCATGTTCTAGATCGAGTCCCGCAGATTTGTAATAGATTTAATTTGGATCGTAGTCTTCTTTCTGGTACTTGATCTAGTTTTGGTTCCCTGGCATGAAGTCTGTATATCCTATTTTCCATCTTCCTCCTACTTAGCTCTATCATTATAATTCCCTTCCAGCAGGGTGTGCAGCGCTTTCATATTATCCATAGAAGTTTGCATTCTTGTTTTGATAATCGTATTCAGCTTCCTAAGCATTACATTGTTGTTGTTTGTCTTCTTGGTAATATTTTTCATCCTATTGTCAATCATAGTACTTAACTTTTCTTCCAGAGTAGAATTGTTATTTTTTACCTTTTCAAAAACGCCTTTTCCTTGCTGAGACATAATTGCATCATTCCTAATTTTATCCATAATCTCCTCCAACAGATTATTTTTATCTTCAAGGTCCTTGCATTTAGCCTGAAGGTCCTTCATGTCATCTTGTACCCATTTATCAATGTTGTACCCATACATAGCTTTGTTTCTTTCCACTTGGAGAAAAGAGATATTCATTGCTCTTTTAACTTTAAAATCCTTGTCCCAGAGGTCTTCTTCCAGGCTCCTCTAATTATGGTTGTTCTTCTCCTCATCTTCACCCATCAGACTCTCAGGGGAGTAGAGTTGATTTCACAGTAATTATGCTCTTTCTAGGCTTCCTCCTCAAGGTCGACAGATATGTTATCCTTTTGGGCCTTTTTGGCTTCTTCCTCTGCAACCATATTCTCCTCTTTATTAGCAGTTTTACCCTTTTCAGTTTCATTCTCCTCGGGATCCTCTGTATTAATCTTGTTCTCCAGAGACTCTTGAATTCCATCTGTACTCTTATTATGCTCCTCCCTTTCTTCATTATTTTTGTGATGGTCGTCAATATAGGTTTCCACCAGATTATCAATATTTTCATATATTTCTTCCAAGATTGTGTTTTCCATACTCAGAATATCCTCAATATCCTCTTTCTCACCCCTAGGCTCATTGATAATAGGGTTATCCATCTTGACCTCCTCTCTATTTCTCTAATCCCTAGTGTAAACCTCATCCTCAGAAGACTCCACATCCTGCTCATCTTCAGTCCTCATACCTTCAACATCATCGTAGATAGACAGCATGATATCTGCTTCAACAGGGCCCTTGTAACTATTTTTGTTAGAAGCTTTGCTGGTTTTCTTGCCAGAAGAAATCTCCAAACCCTTGCATTTAACATTGTCAACCTTCTTAGGAATCATCTCAAGAATTTTCTTTTTAACATACTCCATAATAAGAAGGATGAGCCCCTCATGCAGAACAGGGGATGCTTTAACTCTGTGGTCTAAAATTCTCTGATTGAGAAAACTAAGTAGATAGCTTTAAAATCCATCCATTGTGTTAGACTATCTTTAAAATCACTAACAAGTACGAGAGCAATGATAAATGATAAATGATCAGTGCAAAGAAGTGATTGTAAATATTAGAGAAGCATATCAACATGAGCAAAAAATAGTGGAAATAGAGAAGCATATCAACATGAGCAAAAAATAGTGGAAATGCATAAAAAGTGACACTGATAGCCATTATAAAATGTGAGAATAAGATGAATGGCATTATAAACACAATCTTGAAAACGTATATAAACACAGTGACAATGAAGATTAATAACACTTAAATGATAGCTTAAGGTAGATATGATGTGTAAGGGGGATATATATATTATGTTTTCTGAAGGATGATGACTTGCAAGAGAAATATAGAAAATAAAAAAGTGAAGAAATAAGAAAATAAATAAACTGTAATGAGTATGAGACACACTAATGGTATTAAAAATGATGCAAACAGAAAATGACTATTGTAAAACAAAAAAAAAATAGTGATGTCCCTGTGGGTCTAGGTGATGTCTTGGGAGTTGGGAGGGGACATCCCCTAAAATGAATAATAAGATTTATTGGTCATAGTAGAAGAGGGTACAAGGAAACAAATAATATTTTGGTTATTAGTATTACCCTTGTCATAATTAATGATGGCAATGGTACAAAGTTA
Organism: Thuja plicata; assembly: GCA_018584345.1. Lineage (NCBI taxonomy): Eukaryota > Viridiplantae > Streptophyta > Pinopsida > Cupressales > Cupressaceae > Thuja > Thuja plicata. The sequence goes on along the minus strand of MU223818.1, from coordinate 423,045 downwards.
GTTGAACCATCTTCCCATTACATACATATTATTTTATTCTTTATAATGATGAAAGTGATACACCTTGGACATTGTTTTTTAAAATTAAAATTAAGATGATTGTCGCTATGGGATATGATGACCTTTATGTCACATAGTCTGCATTTTTTTCTATTGTTAGATGTAGGATTCTAAACAATCTCAATATCTAATGGACTCTACAGTGTTTATTTTACTCCAAAAAATTACTGCAATAATCATAAATCTTTAATTTCATATTCACACTTAAAGTAATCAAGAATAGATGGTAATAACTTAGTGATTGAAATGAGAAACATGACATTTTATTTCAAATATTTTCTTTGCAGTATGTAGTAATGTTTAGTATGGTTGTATCTTGCAACATGAATCTCAATGTACTAAACATAGCCAAGTTTCTTGACCTTGTGACATATTTCCTTTTGACCTTCTAAGACATATCTTGGTTGGTGTTTGTCTCATGGAAATTTTTACATCATTTTATTTAGAATGCAGTATTGCATGTTAATTTGAAATTATTTTGGAGATGGCATTGTGCACGTTATTGTATATAGACAAAATCTTCTTAAATATATGTTTACTATGTTGATTCAGATTTTGGATGCAATTTGAGACTTCTAGTAGAGGGTTTCCTTAGGACGTAGTATGGTACGAATTCACAACAACAATCATCTAGACTTGAAAGATAAACATCATGAGTTTGTAGACAATATATATATATATAACCTATTGTACACAATTTGTTTCTGTGAAATATTTACACATTTATATATTTTGGCATTTCATCATTAGCATTTGTAACTGTAATATCCTTCATTTGCGGAGAATTTTGGTCAGGAATTGTAGGATATGTGGTTATGTGGGTGTTTGTACATGCAAATATTAGGTTTTCTAGTGTTGCTAGATGGTATGCAAGAGAAGCATTGTAGGTATTCATTGGTTCAATTTGTTTCAAGTTTTGAACGGAGTCTCGAGTAAATATAAATAGGAAAAACTTTCTTTGATATTTATTTGTTGAGCTTGAGTGTAGGTGGTCACTGTTAGAAACACTGAGAGGGGGAGTGAATCAGTGTTTGTCTATTAATTATAATTCATCAACTTTGAACTTGAACCAAATAGATAACAAATGAAGCATAACATAATTACTCATAACACAAGATATGATTATGGGGAAACCTTGATCAGAGGAAAACCCTGGTGGGAATTAGTACCCACAAATGATTGTACTAGTATAATGAACCTGTTAAAGTTCCTTTTCTCTATTAGGAGAAGTCTTTACAATTCAAGTACAATGACCCTGTTAGGAGTCTTTACAAAAACCTTGTTAGAGGTGGTTGGCTCACTGCCAGAGCTCACTGCTCAATAAGATGATGGCTACAACCTTCTGATATATGATATACACTATATCAAAATGAAATGTTGTAATGACACTATTATCTGATCAATTTTGTTTATGCGTTGATGCTTTAATTTCTTGTTGACTTCTACTTCATACTGGTTTGCTCATATTGATCTTCTGAATATCTTCTCTACTCCTTTTTCATCAACGCACTTAATACAAAAGTGCATGTCTAGTATATATACATGCCTAAATAGACGTGACTAAAAACAAGACCTTAGTCAGCCCAAAAACAATATACACAATGCTTCCAAACAAATTGGCTTAAGCGTGTTTACATGAATGATTAAGAAATAATTACAAGCTTATTACAATAGGCGCATATCCTTTACAAAACAAAATATTATACACTGATCCAAAATCTGAGGTCGACTCCATACTTTGTTTTCTAAACAGTTAGTGGCACTTAATCTTCCTGTAACTTGTATGTACTGTCATTCCATACCATGTGTGTATAGGGTAAACACAAAAACATATCATAGAGCTTAAGTATGAACGCACATAGTCTGACTTGATCGTACGCACGTGTGCTGGTGCTCTGATCAACTGAATAACTCTGTAATGTTCTGTTTTCTGTAATTAGTCAATTTTGCTCTTCAAAGTTTATTATCAAAATTTTATATGAGTGTGTTTCCATAATGACAACACAAAATAAGTCATATACACTCTAAGTGTCAACTTTCCAACAATCTCCCCCTTTGTCATTAAAGGCAACAAAGGAATGTGGCCATGTTACTTAAACTTTGACTTAACAACAAAAACTGTATATATTATAACTTTGGCTATATAACATACACCTTATATACATACATTACTCCCCCTTTGAAATTAATGGCAAAGGTGTCAAAAATTTTAAGTCTCTAGGTACTTACTCCAAGTACACATCTGGATAAGCAATCTGAAGATTCTTGATCTCTTGCTGCCAGAATACCTTCAATGCATCAACTATCTGAAGATGGGCGCATAAATAATATGTAAGCTTCTCCATCTTTATCAGGTCCATGTAGGGTCCTTGATCATAGGTGGCAATGGTTGCATCTATCTGTTTGATGTTCTCGTTCAAAACAACTAAGGAGGGCATAAGTGCATTTCTCAGTTGGGTCTGTCTGATCCTTATCTTGCTGATCTCTATCTTAGATTTTTCAAACTTGTCTATATGCCCTTGATATATATTGTTGTAGATATTGATGTCTTGGGATGATGTTTCAACTAATTTCCTTATGTTATCAACCAAGATATCTGCCTCCTCAATCTTCTTGATGTGCTCAGAAGTGAATTTGCCTCTATCCATGCAATTTTCTATTACTTTCCTGCCTTTTAATGCCAACTCTTTCAGAATTGTCTGACCAATCTTTAATGAATTGAGATCTAAAGATAAGTTATTTACCAATTCATCCATTTTTTCATTTTTGTAATTTTCTTCTACAGTTCTAGTAGCTGAGTCTACTAGACTTGTGAAGTGTGCTTTGAAGCTTGTTAAGATGCTATCTACATCATCAACTGACTGAATTTTTGCCACTTTCTTATATGCTGGCACTAAGTCATTCAAAATATTCACTAACTCCTGAAAGAGAGGGTTTCTCATAACTTTTTTCTATTTGGCTTTCTCCATGGCTAAGACACTGATCTTGATCAAATATTCTTCTCCCCGTGCATCTAGGCTTGTCGAGTCAGGGGTTAAACTTGACAAAAATGAAGTTGATGGTTGAATAGATGGAGTAAATATAGCATTTTGACTAGTATCCATACATTCACTTTTCACTGGGATCTCCATAACAAGTGGTTCATTAGATTGATTGTATTCTTCATTATTCAAATCTGTTGAATCTTTAGGAGGAGCATCATCAGTGCATACCTTCTCTGTCTCTTCAGTGCTAAAAAATGCTTTTTAAAATTTGTCCATGTCATTATCTGAAGCTGTCATGGATATATTAACATCATTGATCACAATAGTCTCTTCTGAATCTTTGGCTGTATCAGAAGGTGATGAAATTGTGGGCGCTGAAACCTGTGGACCTGTCATAGGTGCATTTGGAATCACTGGTTCTTTATCCTATTTGGGAGAGACTGGAGTCACTTTATTTGTAGGCATCATTGATGGATACATGTGCCTATCCAAAAATACTTTCTCAAATTCTTTATGAGTCTCTTCACCAACCAGTTCATATTCTTTGTTCATAATATGAAGAGTTCTTGTTTTGGTTCTAAGATGAGGCTTTACCAAATCTAACAGTATTGCTTTCCCATCATGTGAGCAAATAGGGAGGAGATTGTCTAATGTTTCTTCTCTAATCCTCATATCTTCCTCTATTGCTTGTCTTTTCAATAGGTCTAGTATGTTCCATAGTTTGTCTAGTATGACTGTCTTGAGTTCCAATACTGATTTTTTTAATTTGATCATATGAGAGATAATCATATAATGAATTTCTGATTTATCTATCTCTTAGTACTTTTCATAGACATTTTTAATGGAGTCTAGTCTCCCTTCATTAACAATTCTATTTCTTAAGACTGTCAGACTAGGTCTGAATCCTACCTCAGGAAGGGCTTGAGTGTTCTTTTCTTATCTCCTTGTTGTCCTTGAGGATGGATGACCTGTGGGAACTTGCTTCCTTCTTTTGGTCAACTTGCTTGGTACTGAAGGTGGAGAGGATTCCAAGTCAATAGTAGCTGATGGTGTAGATGTACCTCCATCAAATTTCTTCTTCTTCTTCTTTGGGATATCATCATATTTTTCTATTTTGACTTCTATTTTTTTGAGCTCTCTTGCAATTTTAGCTTCCCTAGCTTTGTCTAGGTCTTCTTGTGTGACCCCATGAACCCTTAGGATATTTGATGTAATCCTTGATGCTTTCCTTTTGTTATCTGCACTGTATAAGATAGAATCAACTTGATTTATCTTCTCTCTGTATGTGCCCCATCTTGTCTCATTTGGATCTTTAGGCATAGACAAGAGAACTTGTGCATATCCTTCCAACACATGTTCTTCAACTTCATAACCAAGTGGATGAATCCATTTTGTTCTTGGCTCAACTGCTTCCATGCAAGTATAGTTAGTTTCCACCATGAAGCATATGGTGTCCTTGTATTTATTAACTATCTTTTCTAATATTCTGAACCTCTTCTGCATCTTGATCCTGAATGTTTTAATCTCCATGTCCATAGAATCCTTTACGCTGCTTTTTGATGTAGCCTTTAGTGAAATTTTGGACATAGTAGGTTTACTCCTGTCTAGGTAAAGATTAGAGACTTTACCAACAATGTGGAAGTATAGGTAGATGATCAAAGAGCCAAATTTGAATATTTTTCTCTTGTCATGCATGATAGCTCTTATGTTCTCAATCAGTTGTGTGCGCAATATCTCACAAAGATTATACTATGTATTATCTCTTACTATCCTTATTGTTGCTAGAATTATTGATGCGGATACACTATTGAGTCTGCTAGCATGCTGGAACTTGTAACCGAGTATCATTGTGAGAATTTTGATGTCTTCTTCCACAATGGGATCAACAGTCATCCCGTGCCTATTACTTCTGGATAAGCATGCTTGTTCAACCTATTTCTTGACATCTTTACCAGTGGGAAGAATTGGTCCAACCTTAGGGAGTCTAGTCATTTCATGAATAAGATCAGCAGTAATGTGGACAGGAACTTCACCAATCCAATACAAATCATCATGTATTCTACTGAGTAGGATTTTAACCCATTCTAGTTCATATAACTTGTGCGCATTTGAATACTCGAAGATAGGGTTATCAGCAAGATGTGAGAATTTATCCTTGAAAGAGTAGTTTGGTTTCATCATAGATGCTATGAGCATTTCTATGTTGTTATCCCCAACAGTTTCCTTCTTACAATAGATGTAAGCACAAATTTCCTCTAAATGCACGACTCCTAGGGAAGTCTTGGAGAATGCCCCTTCTACATCATCTAACATAGACTTGAATGGATGTTTCTTAAACACATATCTCTTCTTCTCAAAGATGTCAAACACTATAGGAGTAGCCATTACTTACTTGTAACTTGTTTAAGTAAGGTCTATTGAGATTTTGAAATGACACTTCCGCTGGGGTTTTGTTTCAAATTTGATTCGTCTTGCTAATAAACCAATGGTTTATCCTTCAACACTTCAATGCTAACTATTGTTGCGCTCTCTGAATGCTCAATCTTGAATACAAAGTGAGGATAAAAGTTCATTTACTGACTTGTATAAAAGCTACTGCATTTAATGCTTGAAGTCGTAACAAGGTTAACACAAAGAATTTCAATCTTTGCTTCTATCACTGTTCAAGCTATGTGTCCATGCATACTTCCCCAATTTGTCACTAGATACATGAATCCATAGGCACATACTCAAAGGTGAGTATACCAGCCATGCAGGGGTTTAGAGCTAGAATAGCTCCCCCTAAGACCATGATGGTCAACTAACCAGAAGTAGAAGGTGCATCCATTATGGATGCATCTACTACCTTGTTTTCATCATTATCTTTATTTACTTCAACCCATATTTTACCTGAGTCTTTTGTAGCTTTTACAAACTTGACTTCACTAGATTCTTCAAATAATTATTCTTTAGGCTTCTCTTGTTTTTGAGTTCTGGATCTAGAGAACCTTGAGATGTGTCCATCTTTTCCACATGAGTGATAAATGATTGGGGGTCTATTGATATTGTTTACCATGTTGCATTGCTTTGTTGTGTGACCATTGTAATTACATATCTGACATGTAATGTTTTGATAGTTTCTCTGAGGTTGATTTCTCTTATTGTGTTGATTCAGATTTCTTTGATTCTGTTGTGACTGATTTCTTTGACTTGTTCTGTAATGAATAGCCCTATGACCAAATTTATTACAGGAATAACAATAGCCATTGAAAGGTCTTACCTCTTTACAATCTCTTGCCATATGTCCATGTTTGTTACAGGCATAAAAAGTTCTATTAATTTACTTGAGTTCATCTTTAGGTGGTTCTGTTTTAGCCTCTGCAAGATTCTCAGTTTTCTTTGCTTCTGTAGATATCTCTTGTGCTTTCTTTCTTTCTTGCATTGAATTGATTTCAATTTGAGCTACACTGTATCCAACACCTGTAGTATCACCCTTTATCTTCTGTGCATAAAGTTGTGATTGAATTAGATCAGAACTTGTGTGTAATTTATCAATCTTATCTTTTGCTTTTGTTAATTTAGATTCTATATTTTTCTTGATGTTTTCCAACTCCAAGATTTTCATGTTTGCTTGCATAAGTTAATCATCTAATTGTTTACTCTCTTTGGTCTTTTCTTAAATAGTAGTTAGGCTATCTGTTAGTTGTTCATTCAGATCTTCAATCTTATCCTTCAGAGATATGTTTTCTTCATTCAGCTTTTTGACCATTTTTCCCAAATCATTTGTAGAGCAATTTTTCAGATCTTTCCTTAATTTCTTGATAAGCATTTGAGAACCATCAACTTTTAGTTTTAGTTCTTCATTTTCATTTTTAGATCTATCTAGATCTTCAAGGGCTGCTTCAAGATTCTTTTTCAAATGTTTTGTTTCTGATGAATCCATGATCTCCTCAAGTGGTTAAAATTTCTTTCAAAGGACCAAGGCTCTGATACCAATTGTTAAAAATACTAAGAGGAGGGGTGAATCAGTGTTTGTATATTAATCATAATTCAGCAACTTTGAACTTGAATCAAATAGATAAAAAATGAAGCATAACACAATTACACATAACACAAGATATGATTATGGGGAAACCTTGATCAGAGGAAAACCTCGGTGGGAATTAGTACCCACAAATGATTGTACTAGTATAATGAACTTGTTAAAGTCCTTTTCCCTGTTAGGAGCAGTCTTTAAAATTCAAGTACAATGACCCTGTTAGGATTCTTTACAAAAACCCTGTTAGAGGTGGTTGGCTCACTGCCAGAGCTCACTACTCAATAAGATGAAGGCTACAACCTTCTGATATCTGATATATACTATATCAAAATGAACTGTTGTAATGACACTATTGTCTGATCAGTTCTATTTATGCGCTGATGCTTTAATCTCTTGTTGACTTCTACTTCATGTTGGTTTTCTCATATTGATATTCTGAATATCTTCTCTACTCCTTTTTCATCGACACACTTAATACAAAAGTGCATGTTTAGTATATATACATGCATAAATAGACGTGACTCAAAATAAGACCTTAGTCAGCCCAAAAACAATATACACAACGCTTCCAAACAAATTGGATTAAGCATGTTTACATGAATGATTAAGACATAATTACAAGCTTATTACAATAGGTGCATAGCCTTTACAAAACAAAATATTATACACTGATCCAAAATCTGAGGTCGGCTCCATACTCTATTTTCTGAATAGTTAGTGGCACTTAATCTTCCTGTAACTTGTCTGTATTGTCATTTTGTACCATGCATGTATAGGGTAAACACAAACACATATCATAGAGCTTAAGTATGAATGTGCATAGTCTGACTTGTTCATACACACGTGCGCTAGTGCTCTGATCAACTGAATAACTCTGTACTATTTTTTTTTCTATACTTAGTCAATTTTGCTCTTCAAAGTTTATTGTCAAAACTTTATATGACTTTGTTTCCATAATGACAACACAAAATAAGTCATATACACTCTGAGTGTTAACTTGCCAACAATCACTTGTGTAGGAGGCTTTTCAGCTATTATTATGATCATTGTGGAAGTCATGGGAGTAGCAATTATGTATGCTACCTTCTATGTGTTTCTGGGGGTAGACTTGCCAAATTCCATGAAGTTTACCAAATGTAAGATATAAAACACTTTTCAGCCAATGTACATTTTTATTTACTAAGAGAAACTTATTATTTATTGCCTTTTGACATTAAATTTATTTATGGGCCATAATAAATTTAATTCTTTATGTTGTAATTTTATTTTTCTATTTTTTTATTTAGGCTACCAAATGCATACTTGTGCAACTTAGTGCAAAACCTTTGATATGAGATTTTTATTGATGAAGGTGGTATTTCAATATGAATTACCTTGCCAAAATCCATATGAATTAGTATATGTTTGTAATGTACGTAATATTTTTCTATTTTATTGCCTTCAAGCTTCCATAATCTAATATTTTTAACAATTATTAGCATATGGGAGCAGCAATCTATAATTTCAAATTGCTTTTGTGTTGTAGTAAGAGTGTGTGCATTATGTTATTGACAATTCACATTAGTCATAATGTTTCTTTCATTAATGAATGTCCCAGTTCATATACTTCAGCAAGAGTTTTTTTCTAGATTCTTGTTGCTTCTGTAAGATCTTCAATATGTCATTTAATGAATGAATAGATAACATATAGACTAGTTTTTATCATTGTTTTGTGGGTGAATATCAAAATTTTGTAACTTGGGCTTCTAATAATTTCATCTTTGACATACCATGCCTCTTCTTCTTGTTGGTTATGGATTTGGAGCCTCATTTATGGCACTTTTTTCCCAACTCGGTGGAGGAATATACAAAGGCAAGAAACGTAGGAGCTTATTTGGTGGGTAAAGTGGAGCAGAGGTATTTGAGGATGATCCTCATAATCCTGCTATCATCGCTAACTTAGTAGGCTCTTATTCTCCTCACATGTAATTTTTTATCATTAATTGAATGCTTGTTTAGATCTATTTTAAAAGCAACACCATGTCTTATATCACCTTTTATCTATATTTATAGTTTTCTTTTTAGGTAGTGTAAAAATATATTTTTCGATTTCCTTTTCTAAGGGATCTTTATGTTGTATAGAGTGGTTTGTGTGCTATAACTAGAAAACATATTTTTATTACTATCCATTAACAATCTCTTTAGTTTTTGCACAAATCATTATGTTTAAAGATATGGTTATTTAATATTCTTTAAGTATTTCAAATGAATAAGATGAGAAATATGGACAATAAAGCCACTATAGTCAACTTGTGCATAACTTACGCTTTAGATTGTGGACAATTCATGAAATATTAATTCCACCTCAGTACTGGAAGGTTACACACAAAAGCTCAAGTTATAAGGAGAATGATTCTAGTATAAGACAGATAGACAAAATTATTTTGATCTCTTTTCTATGGTGTGCAGGGACAATTGATATTTTGGTACTAGGGAAAGTTCTAGTGTAACTATACATGCATCTAGTCTAAACTTAATGTAAATATTTTTAGTAATTATGAACCTCTCTTTTTTTAAATGAGGTTAACTTGATCAAATAGTAGTCTACCCTTCCAAAGTAATAAAAATGCACCAATTCAGTGTGCTAAATTCTTGTTTGTTTCTTGAGTTTAATTGCCTTATATTTAAATGTGATTGTGTTTATTACTCACTTTATGAATCGTGTGCTTGTAATGTGTGTTGATTATGTAGCATTCAACATATTAAACAAAAGTGAGTGCTAAAGTCAATTTCCAGAATTTACATCAGTTTTTGAGATCACTTAGATGGGCATGATATTCTTTTCTTACTATTGTAGAAATTCAATTATTGAGCAACAAAGGATTTAAAGCTTTGTGTGCTTCATTATGTGTTAAGGCCACACATTATCATCAAAAGCATTTTTGTATTTTAATTGGGGTTCTTTTATCTACATCATAATTTATGCACACCAATTTCGATGATGTCATTTGAAATACAATTACTATTTTCATTCTTGTTATTTAACTTGACATATTTTTCTCATCTATTTGGGTTGGAGACAATGTAGGTGATTGTGCAACTCGGGGTGTTGATATTTTTTAAGTATTGATGCAAAAGTAATTAGTGCCACAGAAGTAAGTAATTGGTTTATAATTTTTTAGTTTGAACTTAACTAGTTCACTAAACATATTATAATTATTTCGGTGTTTAATTACTTTTACCAACATTTTTTACTAAAAATAATTAGTATAAAACTAGTACTAGTGTTGTAATGTCAATTCCTTCACTTATATAACACAAGCTTATCAAGATGGAAAAATAAAAATATATAAAAATCATTCAGACAACACCAAATTAACACAAAATGGATGATTGTAGAGATTTCTTATTGACTGTACCATATGTTATTTATATGGTTGGGCTCATTCATGAAGTGAATGAAGATTAAAAAAACATAATTTTCAAATATGTATAGGTGTGATTTTTTAATCACATTTGTCACTTAACAAGGATGACATTTGATTATTGGAGTTGGATAAATATGAATGAGGTTGAACCTTTCATTTTATAGTGAGCTTATTTTGTTTACAAATTAATTAAGATGCTTTGTATGTCCTTGTCAATGGAATTAAAAGGTCTTATTACAATGCTCTTTGTTGTGAGGCAGTAACTCTTGGAATATAGCAAGAGAAAATAACTCAATTACATTCCTTTTCCAACAACATGATGTGGTTCATATAGGTAAGTTTGAGAATATTGAGTTATTTACAATAAATGGTTACTGACAGGGATACTGAACTATCCCTCTAGACTCTAGATTACGCAAAACCTAATGTGGGGATTCCCTTAATGCCTTCAAATACACACACCAAACCCATGACTGGCATTACTTAAGCATAAATCTCTTAAAAGGATCAACAGTAACAAGAGAATACTAAGTAGGGGCTAACTACTTATTGATCTTCAATTATTATGGAGCATGAGATGGAACAACTTAACAACATACAACAAAAGTAAAGATATTCAAGATTTAATCATTTGTTGCAGCAAGAAACAACATGAGTCTGAAACAACAATAAACTTCTAAAATCCATAATAGCTAGGATGAGTGCCTTATCCCATTGGGTGATTGAGTCATCAGAAATGTTACTATCCTATAAAAGAGTTTCATCTATAGCATATGATCTAAGAACATTTCCTTACAATATTCTTCAACAATAATCCTAACCCAACCTACTTATCAAAATCCCTGCACAAACCCAGCACCTTATAATGGAACCTACTATTGATTCTTACATTCAAACTTGCAGGTATAGGATGTAACAACAATAAATCTAAAGTTGCTTGTGTATTTGAAATATTATCGCAACAGTGTTCCTATTTGCAGGCAACAACCTATAGGAGACACTAATCCCATAGTCCAAGGTCAAAGTACCAACTCAACATGTGAGACACTACCCTCATTAGAATACAAGAGATAAGAAATGTGGACCATCAAAAGACTAAAAATTGCACCCTAAAATCACTTGAAGCATCATATGCCCCAATGACAGGAAGACAGAGAGATATACAAATGAACATCCTTTAATTATGACTTTGAGCATTGGATGCCCAAAGACAAAAAGAGATAAATACAAATGAACATTGTCTCTCTTCCTGTCTTTCAGGCATCCAAAGATTCAAGTCATAATTGGCATCATCAGATCGGTTGACAACTTCACTATTTTATCTTCAACAACATTGCCAGAAGAAGGCATCTGTGCGTGGTTTGGCTATATTTGAAGTCAGGTAATTTGACTAAATTAAGTTTATATTCTTGTAATTTGTTTGTTGATATTGGGTTGTAACCATGAGTATGGACATGACTAATTAATGTGTATGAGAAGGAAACATATACAAACATTGGAGGAGTGGATAGAGGTATGTTTTTAAGGGTATAAAATTAATGAGAATTTTTTGTAGGAAGTAGGCCTAATGTATGAATTTGATTATGATTGATTTTCATATAAGATGCAAGCTAACATTGGATAAATGGATTTTGTATGCAGGAAACAGAACCCCCTTTGGTGAGTATCCTACGCAGTGTACATAAAGGCAAGGCGATGATTCTTCTAAGGGATTGACATGTATAATTCTTTCGGGACTTACATGAGTTTGTTACAAAAAACATTAATCTGAACTTGATGGTTTACATTTAATTGTTTGTATGTTTGTCATTGAATGGTTCTGGTTCATATGCAGGAACCAGAACCCCCTCTGGTGAGTATATAGGTGGATTGTCTTGGTCTTTTGCATGTCCACTACCCTTTTCCATTTTTCATGTCTGTTAACTATCAACCTTCCCTATATCACTTCATCGTGACTGAGATCCTTTGGCACTACTATTCTTTTCCATGATCATTTTGATTTCTCTAGCTTGTAAACTGTTGTTACTACTCACTTTTGCTCTTCCTAGTCTAGATGACTTTTATATTCAAATTTATACCTTTTCTACCTCCAGCATATTTGAATGAGACATGTCTTTGAGAAATTAACAATGGTGGGATACGTTGTATTTCAAGACAAATCTAATTATTGCAATTGCATAAGAGTTATGAATACTGCTAGAGGAAATTTATTTTGAAATTTTATATGGCACTAACTATGAATTCTTCCTTATTTTTCTTAAGGGGTAGCAATGGGAGCAGTGTGGCAATCTCATGTTTCTTTCATAATGGGTGTTACTATGTGATTGGTATCCCATTTGGAGTGATTCCATGTTGGGTGTTCAAACAGGTGTTTTTGGTGAGTGTTACTTCTTTCAAGGAGAATAGGCTAATATAGAATGAATTGAAATTCTTATTGACTTAAAAAGAAGATTTTGTAGAGCTTATGGGACTTGTAATTTTTATTCATACAATGCTCATCTTAACTATATTTTAGAATGTAGATAGTTCATAATAACTTGTAAATTTATAAGAATATTGATGATTAAAATTTTAAATTATAACTTTATGTATTTACATTGGTAAAATACTAAAATACTATGTTAGATGCTTTGAATGCAGAAATTGTGTTAAGGTTTTAGATGGTAAATTTAGTGTTTATATCATTTCCAGGTGAGGGATGGAATGTGATTTATTGAAGTGGTTCTCAAGAGCCAAACAAGCACATTGTTGCATTATCAGATGCCTACTTTTTGCCACCTTTTCAACCTTCACTTCTTCCAAAAACCAAAGGTGGTCCAATGATTCATCGTCAACTACCTCCTAGGCAAGCTAGGATTGTTGTTTATAATATGCATTCAAATGAGACTAGCGTTTGGACTGTTCAATTATCTAAGGTTCATGCAGCAACACGTGGTGGTCACCATAGAGGGAAAGTCGTTTCATAAAAATTTGTTGAAGATGTGCAGCCACCTATGGTATGTCCTATGTATTTATTATTTAATGTAATGCAATATATCTATTATGAATTCTACAAAGCTATATATATTTTTGCCCAAAATTCTTGTATTTAATTTGTTCTCTCAAATATTTCTTGGTTATTGATAGGGATTTTGAAGATTAGAAAACTACTAATTGTACTTTTCATTTGGCTTATCATTTATTCACACTTCATTTTCTCATTCAGACATATGAAGAGTACCTTCAAGTTCATGGGAAAATGATCAAGTTCAGTGGCACAATTTCATTGATATTTTCAATTGTATGTATGCTTCTCAAGCTCACTTACCTCTCCCTCTTACATGTGTAAGATCATCCCTTATTGGCATGGCTTAGCTTAATAGCATATGGAATATTATTAGATCATTGGTTGGTTCATTGACTCATTAGCATTGGCATATGTTACAATGATTGACTGATTCATTAACATATGCTACATTGGCATATTATTATCGGTTGGGTCATTATCATTTGCATTGATTGACTGGATCATGATTTGGTTCCTGCACTTGGCTGGCTCATTGGTATTGGCATTGACATATTGGCTAATTCATGAGTATTGGCAATTGTCATATTTCTATATGTCATTTATGTGTGAGAACATCTCTTTTACATAACACTTGGCTTATGTTAGCATACCCTTCTTCATTGTTATGGCCGAGTCTATATTTGTGACATATAGTTGAGACAAAATTGTTTTTGGTATAGCTGGATAAATGTTTCATGTATTTTTTATGCATATATGTAGACATACATAACCAATTAATTATCATTGATTGTTTATGAATGTGAATGAAGTACTTTGGTACATTGACAACATTGGTTTGTGTTGGCCTTTGCATTGGCATTGAACAATGATATAATCTGGTATGTATGAGGGAACTTACTTTCCTTTGTAAGCTGAGTATATTGCATATTGAGGGGGAGTTTTTCTGCTATATGCACTGACATATTTCTATCATGGACTTAGTTACAGTTGTGGCAACATATACATTATACTAGTTGGTTGTGTAATGTTTTATATTATTTATTTAAGTATGATGATTTATGCTTGTTCTATCAGAGAACTACATTTGAATACATTGGCTATTGCAACATACTTTATTGGTTTATTGTATACTTTAGCATGTATGTATGGAGCATACCTTATTGGCCTATTATATACTTTAGCATGGATGGATGAAGCATACTTTAATGGCTTATTGTGTATGAATGGATCATACTTTCTTTCATATGGCTGAGATTATATGTGGTTCTATGTGTGAACACGTTATGATTCTTATGATCATAGTTGTTCTTCTTATGTGGATAAGAATTTTTTTGAGACATGATCATAGTTGTTACTCTTATAATTATATGGATTCATAAGATAAGATTTTGTTTATGAGATTCATTTGGTTATGATTATTCATTTGGATATACTTGTGTTCATGGCTAGGTTATTCTTATGAATTGGAGAATAGCATGGACTTGGTATTCCTCTTATGGATCAGGGATATCCATTGTTGAGCATTTGGTGGACATCATGGACTTGATGTATGGAGACCATTGCTCAGAGCATTTGGTGAATATCATGGACTTGATATTTGTTAGACCATTGCTCTTGATATTATGGACTTGACATATTGTGGATCAGGGATTATATCTAGTAGATAGAGATCTACTATCATAGATGAGAGATCTATGGCATCACTAGATAAGGAATTACTCTGCTCTACATTAGCGAATTAATCCAACATATTATTAGTTCAATAGAGAAAGCTATTAAAAAAACTAAAAAAAAACATGTCATCACTATTGCAATGTTCGTCGCATTTGTTATCGATGAGAAAGCTATATGAACGACTAAATGATTGACAAACCCACATCGCTATACTGACAAACCCCTTAGTGTTTCGATGACTTTGGTGTCATTTATATATCATTATTGTCATTATTTTTCTATTGATCGCATTGTACTGTATCGTAAATGTGACGATGCGTGGAATGGAAAGCCACTTACAATTATTCACACATAACCCTTTTTTGACATTTGCAGAGTTGGTTTTTCAATGACTAAAGCCAGTTGTCGATCACCTCGACAAAAAAAGTTTCACGGCAACATTGGTCGATTGTTTTACATTTGACGGTGGCAAAAACAACCTATGGGTGTCAAAAATTGAGTTAAATTTTATTAGTGACATGTACAATAAATTAAATATTTATGATCATAGAAAAATTATGTTTGAACACACGTCTAAATTTACCTGTCTCTCATGATGCACAGGATCTCTAGGAGTCTATAAATCTCCATATGGCACCATATCATCTAGAATACCCTGGAGAACACACACACACACACAGACACACCATATATATATCAAAATTTTAATTCAAATTATTTATGTACATGTGTAATTATTTTAAATACATCAAAATTTAAATAAATATATATTGTAGCAGTGTGTAATGCTCTCCTGATAGCGCTCAAATATGAATCATGTAAGGACACCTCAGCGGGATCAATCTGGTCATGTAAGGACACCTCTGCGAGATCAATTTGGTCATGTGTAAGTAAGGTGGTAAAAATTTGATGAGTTGAAAATGATGAAGTTGGTTGAGTAGAATGGTGAGGTGCATCCTTGGCAATTGCAAATTGTTGAGGAGTTGCAGGTGGTGCAGGAATATCCTCCTATTTCTGTGCACCTTGAAAACATGATCTAGTAGATCTACTAAGAATGGTGGGGACAAATGATGGGACCTCCATGAGAGGAACCCCACTGATAATCTGTAAAGTCTGATATGCATAAAGTAGATCACTAGATAAAAATGCACCTATACGATGCAATTGGTCCAAATCTGATATAGATGCAACCTCTAAGGGAGATAGTATGTCTACTCTCTGGTATGGATCATCACTAGAGGATGCATCCTGTGCAGGTGGAGGAATTCTGGACTAGGAATGCGGCATGTATCTC
Organism: Thuja plicata; assembly: GCA_018584345.1. Classification (NCBI taxonomy): domain Eukaryota; kingdom Viridiplantae; phylum Streptophyta; class Pinopsida; order Cupressales; family Cupressaceae; genus Thuja; species Thuja plicata. The sequence continues at coordinate 406,601 of MU223818.1, read as the reverse complement.
CCAAAATGTTCAGATGACATCTCTTGAACCTGTGTCGTGATACTCGCAATACTAGAAAATGCATCCCTCGTGATCTTGTCATCTAGTACACTATGTCCTACAGCTGCCATTTCCAAAACTTTTGGTATGACCAAAAGGTTTGGACCCACCTTTACTCACTTATTAGCGGGCACTCAGGCATTAGGCCCTCTAAATCTGTTAGATAATCTCCCCCTCTGCTACCCAACATGACCGGGAAAATTTGTATAATCAACATTGTGGTACAAATGAAATTCTGCAAACAATTGTTTGTAGAAATATAGTGGAAGCTCATCCTTCTGGGGCCACCTATGATGAGAATCCAACCATCAAGGATATATAAATGGTGCAACAAGGTCATCCTCACATATAGTAGTCATATAACCTCTCACCTAAGCTCTGTCCTGGTAATGAGGAAACATGGTCTTCACCATAGCGGTGGAAACCTCTGAGTCAACCTGTCTATACTTCACTGCGCTAGTAACTCTATGGGAGAAATAAGTATAGAATGTATCAATATAAATGCTATCATAAGGGTTGTATGATTGAACTATTTCAATCATATGAATTAGTTCCTCTCTAATAATCTTCACCCTATCCCTATTAGGAAGGGTGGTGGATGATTGAATCCTCTAATCGAGAACCTCAATAGTTCGTCTCGATCTAGCTATGGTACTAGTGAATAGCTCCTCCTTATCCTCTCTAGAATCAATAGATCTACATGAAGAGAGGTCAATACCACCCCCCTGAACACTGGTCTCTCTTGAATCTGTAGGTGATGCCCCTCTAGCCAATGCCACGTGATAGAAAAAATAGATATATGCTCAAAAGTATAAACAAGAATATATATCTGTGTGTGTGTGTGTGTGTGTGTGTGTGTGTGTGTGTGTGTGTGTGTGTGTGTGTGTGTGTGTGAGTGTGTGTTCATATGTACATGGTCCAATTCTAATTTACTTGCATATTTAAACACGTGTTACAAATAAATAAAATGAAACACAAATACATATATATTTGAAAGAAAAATGATTTAAAATCATATGTACATGTACATATTTTCTAATGTAAAGAGGTTTTGAGTTATGGTTCAATTTTGTCTAGGTTTACAACTAGCCTAGTTTAATGTAGATTAATATTTCATGTTTAGGTTTAGGGATCAACTTGGTTTATTTATCAATTAGGTTAAGGGTTAATTTGTTCGTGGTTAGGGTTCATGTTGGTTTCTAGTGTTCTAGGGTTTATGTTGGCTCATGTTCCAGTTTCATGTTGCTTTCATGTTAGGGTTCATGTGTTGGTTTCAAGTTGGTTTCTAGAAAATTAGGGTTTATATTGGTTCATGTTCCAATTTCATGTTGGTTTCATGTTAGGGTTAATGTTGGTTTCATGTTAGGATTTATGTTGGTTTCTAGCACGTTGGGGTTTATGTTGGTTAATGTTCAAGTTTCATGTTAGGCTTTATGTTGGTTTCATGTTAGGGTTTATTTCTCAATTAGGTTTAGGGACCTACTTTTAAATTAGATTTACATGGTTAGGGTTCATGTTTGTTTAGTGTTAGGGTTTATGTTGGTTCGTGTTACAGTTTCATGTTAGTTTCTAGTTGATTCCATGTCATGATAGATAAAATAGATAAAAGAAAACACAAATACATGTGTTTGAAAGAAAAATGATTTAGTGTTAGGGTTTATGTTGATTCATGTTTCAATTTCATGTTGGTTTCATGTTAGGGTTCGTGTTAGGGTTCAATATGGTTAAAGTATTCAATTTTGTAGACACTTTGAGTTACAACTAGCCTATGTTTACAACTAGTCTAGTTTAACGTATGGTTTTAATGTAACATTTTCGTAATATTTTTCTAATGCTTACAATGTTATGTTTAATATGTTTTGTAACATTTTTCAAATGTTTTGTAACATTTTTCTAATGTTTTGTAATATTTTCCTAATGTTTTGAAACATATGTAATAAAGCTAAATTGATTAACTAACTAACTAGCATATTTTCTTAATTGGAAAAAAACTAAATCTACATAAAATCATATTTTTAAAAAAATAACAAAATTAAAACAAAAAACATTAAATAATACAACAACTACATTAGTTTAACAAAAAAAACTTAAAAACATTATAAAAAAAAACTTACCTATTTTCGGTCGCAGATCATCAAACCCGCTCTGCAAATCTCAGAAGGCGCCAAGTAGAAATGAGCCACTTGGGGAAAATTTTGGGTTGCATATGGTTTTTAAGGGTTCCAACCGAAATGGTTTTGGCTGGAACAAATAGATGCCACATGGTGCCACATGTGCACCACGTATGTCCAGCCAAAAAATGTTTCAGCCAGAACTACAAAAAAATGTCCTCTAGTGTGACACAACTTCATACTTTTACCCTTAGGAGTTTGCTTGTTTTGATTGTTACTTTATCGTACTGTGTTTGAAGTGTTTGCAAAAATGAAACATCAACATCCAAAACTGAAAATTGCAAAACAAACATTTTAACTTGAAACACTTCAACTTGGTTTTTGTCATACACTAGGTATCTATCTAGATATTGTACTACATTTCAGTGAGTTCATACTAGTCTTATCTCCGATAGAAATATTTTGATAAGTCTGACTTTTGTTGTCACAAAAACCTCGATATTGTTGTGCTAGTCCATAGTTATCTAGTTGTTGTTTTGTCTACATTGTCCTTATTCTGAGTTGTGAAAGTAGGCTTGTTAACCTTGAATCAAGATAGGAGCCATTGCTTCTCCCTCTCAATTGGACATATCTTGTTGTCATCTTCACTTGATCTTGGACTTAGTTAACATGTCAGTTTTACTCCAACACTTGTTAGGTGAGTCAGTCAATTAATGTTGGTATATACTAGGAGTTCTCATAGAACACTCTACACAGAAGAAGGACAATGTCCATGACTTGAGGAAAACCATTTATTCAAGGAACAGTTAAACACCACACACAAGTCAGTCCCTCCCTGTGACGGAATACCAAAACCAAATATGTCTGGGGAAAATAATCACGACACTGAGATTCAACCTAATTTTTATGACCCTAAAGATCTTATGGAAGAAGATACCAAATGTCTACAAGACCAAGCATTCCTCAAGGTAATGAAGGCCATCATGAATAGAGACAAAGAGAAATACTTTTTAAAACTATCTCAACAAGGAGCCCAAATTCCTTCTCATTATAGAGCAGAAGATATCATTGCTAGAGAGGGGGAGAATCCTACGACACTTTTGACCAAACAAATCCAAACTCTGCAAACCGAGATGCAAGCAATGAAATAGGGAAAAGGGAAACCAGTGACAAAATTTTCTATGGACACCATTTGTCCATTTCCTTTTGACAAGGACTTACACTTACCTCCATTTCCACGTGGACTAGAAATCCCTAGATTTGACAAGTATAGTGGTCATTCTGATCCATAAGGTCACATTCAATAATTTTGTGCCCTATGTATAAAGTTTATGCATGAGAAGACGTATCTCACGTGTCTCTTTTCCCAAAGTTTAGGTGGTCAATCTATGGAGTGGTTCTCAAAGTTTCTCACTGGCATAAAAACTTTTGACAAACTAATGAATCTATTTTTACTACAGTATTCATATAATATACAACATCCCATATCTATGATCGAACTATGCAATATTCAATAGCAAACGGGAGAATCATTCTTGAATTTTCTTCAGCGATGGAGAAGAGTCTTTTATAGATATCCATGACTCATTCCTAAGTTTGAAAAGATGGATATATTTATCAATGCACTACTCGAAGAGTACCATTATTCCCTTTTAGTGCAAGATCTCTCCACTTTTGATCAACTTGTGAAGAGTGCATTGAGGATTAAAACCACGCTTGTCAAGAAGGGTGAGATTGCCCTTTCAAAAGAAACCAAATTTAGTTCCAGTTCCAAAGATAAAAGCAAATACTTGAACAAAAATAAGCATGGGGTGAATGATGGAGTAGTAAATCATGTTTCTCCTCAACCCAAATCAGTAGTCTTCAACTTAACGAGTGGCTCCAAATCCCTAAAAGTTGTTGAAAACACCATGAAGACTCCCTCCAAAGGGGTTGGAAACCTCATGAGATAAAAACCTTGGGTTAAAAACAAGAGGGATTTAGATCCTTTGGGAGAATCTTATGAGTAAGCTCTAAAGACTCTACTCGAAAACAAACTGATCACATTGCCATATAACTCCAAGCCATACAAACCAGAGAAAAAACCAAAATGGTGGAGAGACAATGATTACTGTGCATTCCACAGAAATAAAGGACATACAATAGAGAATTGTATGAGGTTAAAGCATGAGATCCAAGATCTCATTGACAATGAAACAATCGCAATTGATAACCATACTATGAATGTTGATCAGAAGGCATTCAAGAACCCCTTGCTAGAATATGAGAAAGTGGAAAGCTCTAAACAAGGTGCTAGGATCAATCATACATACAACACCTAAGATGATAAAGGCATCCACATGGTTGAACTAGTCTCTCCTGAGTAGTGTAATATTGTCGTTGTAAAAAATGATAAGAAGGATTCCAGAATGGTACCGTCATGACCCAAGCACAAGCAAAGGTCATCTTAGGCAGGGGAGGAGCTTCCAACCCTTCCTCATCTCAAAACCAACCAATAACATCCAAACAAGGGGTTTCAACCAACAAACAACCAACTATGAGTACCTCCAAGGTGTCACAGTCTAAAAAATTGGCTTCGTCCCATGTTGCAGACTATAGCATTGTCGAGCAATTGCAAAGAAAAAACACCCAGATTTTGATCTTTGAATTGCTTAAGATTTATCTGGCTCACAGAGAGATCTTAGATAAATCCTTATCAACCTCCAATGTCCCCAAGGACTTGGATCTAGATTGGTTTCAATCTATGGTGGGTCATTTGACTTCACCGCACTACCTATCATTTTCAGAGGAAGATGATAAATCTTTGAGTCATCTGCATAATCTTACCTTGCATATTTAAGTCATGGTCCATAAACATTGTGTCAAACTGGTCTTGATAGATGGAAGAGTGGGGTGAACATTTGTACATATAAACTAATTGAACAATTGGGAATTTCAGAGTATGTCATTGATCCAAAGAATAAAATCACTATAAAGGCATATGATGAACAAGAGATATCTTCCAAAGGTCTTGTAACTCTTCCTATCAGAGTGGGGCTTGTTGAAAGAGAGGTAATCTTCTAGGTATTAGATCTTCCATTGGATTACAACATCTTTTTGGGAAGACCTTGGATTCATGAGATGCAAGTTGTTTCATCCACCTACCATAAGTGCATCAATTTCCCATTCAATGGTGTTTAAGTTAGCATTCTTGTGGACACCATCTATGCATGTAATGCACTCTAATAGGTAATAGATACTCTCATCCCACATAATAGAGAGACTTCAGAGTCAACCAGAAACTTAATGAAAGAAATGGAAATGAAGCTGAAAATAAAGGACACTGGCATGGGTGGATACACAGTGGAACCAATCCTATCAATAACATCTCTTCCAACATCACCTAGGTCCTACGGGAAACCTTTAGAAGAAATGGAACCATCCAAGACACCAGCTAGAGTAATCTATGGTGGTGTTTTTGTTGAAGCAATTGTACCACTAGAAGATGAGAAAGAAGAACATGCCAATTTGGAATGGCTATATAGAGAGCCTGAGAATAATGAAGTAAAACACTATGAAATATCCCCATAAATCTATGGTGTGGGGTATGAACTGGATCAACAAATGGATTATTCAGGAAAAGGACCCCTCATATGTAACCAAAATGGAATCCTAGAACCTATCTCTATTGAATACTAACGGTCTAAAGACACAACTGGCCTAGGTTTCTTATCCAAGAAGGCACAGAAAGAAAAAGCTCGTCTATACAAAGAAAGGAAAGACAAGGTTTGTCTAGATGAAGAAAAACAAAAAAAAAGTTGCTTTAGACACAACAATTCAGAGCAGTAACACACCCTCTTGCAAGTGGGATGATTCTGATAATTTTGATGAGGAAGATGGGTACCCTTACCCGATTCCTTCATCTATCTTGTCTCTCCTCTATGACAAAGAAGAACAAACAACATAGATAATGCTATTGAAGAGCGTTTCTCAGGGGAATCACCAATGGTTCCTGGTTAGTCAGAGGTCACCACATCTTAGAAAGATCCTAATGCAGATAATGGGGACTTAACCACATCAAATTTCTTAGATAGAGCTCACCCAAGCTGGGGGCAACGAGTGGACTTCACTCACGTCATAGATATGGTAGACTATATTAAAATGGACTCTCATGAGTATGAGTTTGATAGTGTGTTAGAGGAAACTCAAGACAAAGAGATGGATATGGTACAAAAATACATAACTCTATTTGAGTTAGGTGAAGGTTCAGGGTCTAGATCTGACGAGTTAGAACCTTTAATTCCTTACATGGGTTTTAACAATATCGTTAGGGATTTTACTAATTTGAACACATTTATACAGGGTACTGATCTAGGTCTCTACTTAAGGGTCCTATTTTATGATAAACATACTGTGACCAACCTTGAACCTATCAATCCATTGCCACTCGTATATCCTAAACTCATTGACTAGGGCATACAAGCACAAACTATAAACCTTCCTATATTCCCCAATGAGTAAGCTTTATCCTGCTACCTAAATGTTGTTGAACCAGTCACTTCTTCCACTAGTAAACCTAGCATGAATATGACTGAAGCAGATATCAAGTACCTCAGTCATAATATTAAAACAAAAAATAATAGAAGTTTTGAAGGTGAAAACCACATTGTGGCAGTTTTAGAACACAAAATAGTAAAAAGAAAAGACGCGTCCAATGGTGAAAACCTCTTTTTAGGCACCAAAGGATGAGGTACTTGATATCCTTCCTAGTACTTCTAGGAATGGTCATCAGTATTGATCAAACTGACATAGCCTATGAATATTGGGATAGCACAACATCCACACATCATTCATGTAGCACAGTTATTATCCGCAGAAGAGCTCAAAGAATTCATGAAGTTCTTTAAAGATAAAAAATCAACTTTGCATGGAGTTACTTGGACATGCTGGGTTTAGATCTAGATCTGATTATGCACCATCTTTCTATTTCACTAGGTGTCAAACTAGTTAAATAGAAGCTCCAAAAAATGTACCCTCATGTTGCTTTGTTGATAAATGCAGAACTGGAAAAGCTACTCAAATTTGGGTTCATTAGAGCTATTGATTATGCGAAGCGGATTTCAAATATTGTACCGGTATCAAAGCCAAACAAATCTATCTGAGTCTGTACTAACTTCAGGGACCTTAACAAGGCTTGTTCGAAGGATGACTTTCCTTTGCCAAATATTGACATGATTGTGGATATGGAAGCTGGGTATGAAGTGTACTCTCTCATGGATAGTTTCTCTAGGTATAATCAAATTAAGATTGCTCTGTAAGACCAATAAAAGATTGCCTTCACATGTGCTTGGAGCACTTTCTACTGGAATGTTATGCCCTTTGGACTAAAAAATGCAGGTGTTACTTAGCAACATGTTATCACAACAATCTTTCATGACATGATGCATAAGAACATGAAAGATTATGTGGATGATACACTTGTTAAAATCATAGAAATATCCACACACTTACAAGACTTGGGTAAAATTCTTGATAGAATGGAGCAATTCAATCTTTGACTAAACCCAAATAAATATGCATTCAGTGTAACCTTTGGGAAATTGTTGGGATGCATTGTCTCAGCAAAAGGAATTGAGGTAGACCCTGCAAAGGTACAAGAAATATTAGAGATGCCACCACCTAAAAACATTATTCAAATGAGGACACTCTGAGGGATAATTTAGTCTATCAGACGATTCATCTCACAATTGGCAGACAAGTCACAACCATTTACAAAAATTCTATGCAAGGGAGTCACATATCATTGGGATGAAGACTATAATAAGAACTTTGATCAAATCAAGGCATACCTGGATAACCCTTCAATATTAATGCCACCTACACTAGGCAAACCATTGATTTTGTATATCTCTTCCGCAACAACATCACTAGGAGCACTTATGACATAGGAAGATGAAAACAAGAAAGAGTGAGCCATCTACTACATCAGTAGAACATTGGTCTTGTATGAGATGAATTAGTCAGTGATAGAAAAGAATTGACTTTTGGTTGTATTTTCATCTCAGAAGCTGAGAAATTACATGCTAGCTCATTCCATAAAGTTGGTTGCAAAGATCGATCCTTTAAAATATCTTTTGAGTAAAGCTACTTTAGCTGGTAGGCTAGAAAAATGGGTCATGATCTTTGGTGAGTTTGACATCAAATATGTTGAGTAAAAATCAATCAAAGGACAAGATATTTCTAATCAACTAGTTGATTCTCCAGTACAGGACGATCTCCCTATCAATGTTGAATTTCCAGATGACTCTACTCTACACATAACTCACAAGTCTTGGAAAATGTTCTTTGATGGATCTTTTACACAACTCGGTTCAGGTGCAAGGGTACTATTCATCACACCTCAAAGCTATTCCATACCAAAGGTGTACAAGTTGTCTTTCCCTTGTACAAATAACATCATTGAATATGAAGCCTTGGTCAATGGAATCAAACTAGTTATCGAATGGAACATCTCTGAGTTACACATCTATGGTGACTCCCAACTCATCATCAACCAAACCAATGATGTTTACCAAACTAAGGATGATAAAATCATGCCTTATAATATAATGGTTGATGAATTCAAAAAATATTTTACCTACATCACATTTCAACAGATCCCAAGGACACAGAACAGAGCAACTGATGCAATGGCTACACTAGTGTCCTCACAACCACAAGAGGAAGACTTCTGCTACGAGTTCCTAGTGGAAGAAATTCATTTACCTGCTTACAACTCCCTTGACTCCCACATGATCTATACTATCATAGGATAGGATTAATTCCACTAAAAACATGTCTATGCCTACCTATGCCATCAGGTCATCCCTAATGCACTTACACAAAATTAGCGACAAAACCTTATCCGTAATGCCTGACAGTATGTTCTCGTAGTTGAAAATATTTATAGATGATATGTTGCTTGGGTGAATATAAAAAGAGGGGTCTAAACATGTATGGGATGAGGTCCACAATGGTATTTGTGGTTCTCACTCTAATGATTTGATTCTGGCCTGAAAACTGCTGAGAGTGGGTTATTATTGGCCAGACATGGAAAAGGAAACTGTTAGATATAAAAAGACATGTAAGAAATGCCAGCTAAATGGAAGTCTTATACATGCTTCAGCAAGGTAATTGATTCCCTTTATCACACACTGGCCCTTCCAACAGTGGGCATTTGACCTCATTGATCAGATACACTCGTCTTCTTCTAACAGACATAAGTACATCATCACCGCCACTGAATATTTCACAAAGTGGGTGGAGGTGGTCCCACTAATCAAATATATTGGCCAACATGTGACCTTATTCATTCTCAATCACACTATCTGCAGATATGGCATTCCTTCAACCATTATAACTGACAATGGAGGATAGTTTAAAAACACCAATATAGAATAACTTTGTGAGAATTTCAAGATTAAACAAATCTTCTCTTCCATTTACTATCCACAAGGTAATGGATAGGCTAAAGCCTCTAATAATTTTTTTTTTAAGATCTTACACTGTACTGTGAACAAATCTGGATGGGATTGGCACCTGCAGATCAATCTCGCACTATGGGCTTATAGAACAAGCATCAGAATGCCTACTGGGGAAACCCCCTTTTCTTTCATCTATGGAGAAGAGGAAATATTACCCATAGAGGTAGAACTCCCATCTTTGGGGGTTTCTATACATGGGCTAATTACAGATGAAGATCACAGGGTCTCAATGCTACAAGAACTGGAACTGTTGGATGAGCGTCGATAAGTGGTGTTTGATCACCTCAGAGCTTATCATAAAATAATGTCTAGAGGATATAACAAAAAGGTCAAACCAAGAGAACTTTAGGTGGGTGACTTAGTGTTGAGAGAGAATCCCCGTAATCAGTCACAAAGAGGATAAAAGAGGAAATTAGAACCCAACTGGCTAGGTCCTTATATCATAACTACAACATTTGGCTTTGGAGCCTATCAACTCTCCACACCTAAGGGAGAACACCTCTGGGATCCCATCAACACTCTCTATCTGAAGAATTTCTCCACCTAAGGCATTCTTGGTGACCAACACCATGTACATATTTATGATCCTGAAAAAAAAAAAAAAAAAATTGGAAAAAGTCATGAAAAATGATCTTGGTGAAAACCTAGCAATAGGAACCTTGATGCATCACCCCCAAAAAAAAAGAGAAAAAAATGGAAAAATACAAAAAAAAAAAAAGGAAAAGAAGAAAAAGTGCCTTGGTGAAAGCCTGGTAAATAGGCACCCTGGTAGAAAAAATAGAATCTCTGCCAAGTAGGTGAAAACCTGGTAAATAGACGCCTCTTGTGCTCAATGCTCAATCTTGGAAATCATTTTGCTTTAGTTTGTGCATAATTTTTCAGTCACTTTCATGACACTTTGGTTCTTCTAAGAACTCTCTTGGCTTGGAACCGATCCAGAGTCATGGTTTGGGGCAATCAAATTGGCTTTATAATCCCAGTAGTATGATTCAAGTTAATTATCTTTTGTTTGCATTTGTCACTAGGGGACAAGGGCCCCACATTAATCAATTGATGAACCAATCAGAGTCAGTTATCTTGTCATTTCTGCGGGACAGTTCGCTACTGACACATTGGTAATTCTCAACACCCTAATCAACAGTGTTTCTTAACACTACTTGTTTGGATATATTTTTGTTTCTTAAACACACATTGGATAATGTGCATCAAACAACAGATCAATAGCAATCAAACATATTACACTCACAAGCACGACGATGTTTCTCAACACCTCATACATATACACATCCAAAAACTTTGAAACTGACTGGAGTATGCTAAACTTATTTGTGTATGTTGTTTGTTCTCATTGATTTTTGGTAAATATTTTCTTTCTCTGTTGCTTGTTGGTGTGGTCCCGATGATCCTACAACATCCAATAAACAAGGGTGTATGTGATAAGAGCTCCTACATTAAGGCAAAAAAACCTCACATCCCATGACCCTATTTACCTGCACGCCAAGGTGAGGTCAGAACTATCTCCTTGATTGTTATTGCTTTGCTTGTTTATGCAAGATCGCACTCATGGTTATCTTAGATTTAAATGCCTCGATACTGGTATACTCTTCCAACATCAATTGGAAACAATGTTCAATTCATCTTAGCTTTTGTGCCCTGATGCTTACGTTAGTTTCTCATATCTTATCCGATGAAAGTCATATTCATATTCTTATGGTAACAGTGGCACCAGTAAGGATTGTAGCAACTTTTATGTTCCTAAATGCTCAATGATGAAATATTTCAAGGCTAAAGTTCAGTGACCACACCTTAGGCTACATTCATAGTAGTTTTGCCTTGCATCGGCATGGTGTTGAAATCTGCAAAATATATTTATCACTCTTCGATGTGGGATCTGAAGCTCGGTTCAATAAATCATCTTATTGAAAAGTGGTCAACTAAGCATCATCCTTTGATGTGAAAATGGCACCCCTAGCTAATTGGACTATCTTGATTCCATTTTCAGGATTGAAATCAAAATTTGAAATTATTTTACTTGTCAAGTTTGATAGTTGACTTTTTTAGCCAACCATAGTTGACCACTTGCACAATCAGTCTTTCTAGACTCCAAACCTACGAAAATCTCTCATACTTTTTTTCCATCCAATCCTACTATCATAAATTTTAGTCAAAATTGGTCAACCCTACCACAATTTGAGTCAAATTTGGTCAACACAACCTCCCATCAAGTATAGATTTTGTCCTAAACGCTTGGGACCTCTTTCTATTCAGATCAATTTATTTCTGGATCATGTTATCAATCAAATTTCTTCCGATCACTGGGGCACCTAGCCATATTTCAATTTTTCTTTCGAGGGGGTAGGATCAGGACATCAATAGTCCAATGATCACATCATCAATCAAGAGCCCACCGCTTTGGGCATCTCAGCTTTATCACATCAAATCAAGTTGAGATCATCTTAAATCAAAGGCAACTAAATCAATGGTCTTATACAATGGTGAATACACTTGAAACCAAACAAGATCGGTCTTATATGGGGTATTCATTATTAAAACCAGATACATTGATCAAATTGGCTTCATTGCTTCAAATCAAGTCAATTTGCTTGCTAATCAAATCTCTTAACGATAATCAATTTCATCGCTTCAAACCAAACTAGTTATTGATTCAAACCAATCAAAAGGTTTAAGATTTCTTGACAGATGTTCAATTTCATCGGTTCAAATCAAATTGGGCATTTTATTTTATATCTTTTAATCGATCTTCGTCCAATCAAGCTCGGAGTCGGTCTTACTCGACAAGAATAGTTTCATCGCTATAAATCAAACTATTCTTCATCTTATCGCCAACTGGTCTTTGAATCAATGCATTGATCGCATGTCAATTCAAAGAGAGGCAAATGTAATGACCTAAAAATGGTCATCTAAACACTAGAGCCCTAATCTCAATCACTTATCAAGAAATCCTAATCTTGATTATTCTAAGTCCTAAACCAAATAGGAAATTCATCAATTTCAAGTTGATCTGAAATGAACCCTAGGTCCTAATTAATCATTGTACTTGAATAATTAATTAATTCCTAAAAATACATTACATTGGAAAATAAACCTTAGGTTATTTATTTAATTGATATTCTAATATATTGATTAAATAAATTACTAAAATCATCAATTAAATTCAAAAAAGGAATTAATTAATTAAAAAATGCATCTAGAATCTTTTAAATTATTAAAAATGCATATTATGTCATCAATTTAAGTTAACTAATTCTCGAATTGGAAACTATCATGTTCTGTTCAGTTAACTTATTCTTGTCTATTTCTCATTTTGGAAACAATCCGCTTAACTAAGAACTGATTTTGGAAGTTTCCAAAATAATTGATCAGTTAGTTCAGTCAACTAACTCTTTCAACCAATCATCTTCTTTGCACATGGATTATGCTTCCTCAAATCAAATCTGAGCCACTCTTTGGCTTTCAATCTCGACCGTGGATTCGAGAGAGATTTTTATAGAAGAGAACCTCATTTTCTTCACAAAGGATCCAAATTTCTTTTGATCACCGTTATTTTGCAGCATTTAACATTCTAGCTTTTATTTGAGCATTTAGAGTTTTTTTAATTGTTTTTAATTTGTTTTCAAAGTAAAGCATGCAAATTTGATAACTTAGAGCATATTTTTATTTGGGCTTTTAAAATCAATCACACATTTTGATTTTTTGCTCTAAAACTTATCTAATTAGCTTTGGATTAACTACAACAAACTTGAATTTGCATATCATCTAGAATAATTATCATAGATTTTAAAATCCTTCATTTAGAATAGGTGTAGTCACTGGACTTTGCAATGACCTGAGAGCAAAGTCTAAACTCCTGCCTACTAAAAGGAAATGAGTCAGTTTTGGTTAGTTTAGCTGATTTTATCTCTTGATTTCATATGTTGATAGCTAATCATATAAAAATTCATTGAAGTGTGTGTTGCATCTCAAAGGTACACAAATTCACATGCACACATAAAATTTTAGGTTGGTGACGTTGTACTTAGAGAGAATCCAAAGAATCAACAAAATTGTGAGAAAAAGGGTAAATTTGAACCCAACTAGCTGGGTCCCTTTGTGATTAATGCAACATTTGGCTCTGGAGCCTATCAACTGTCAACTCCAAAAGGGGAGACATTTCTTAATCCAATCAACACAATCCACCTGAAGAAGTTCTATATCTTGACATTCTGAGAAAAGAGCAGTTCTTGTACTGAGAAAACGATCCTAAAAAAATAAACCAAAAACAACAAAAAGCAGAAAAAGTCAAAAATATTGGAAAAAGTCTTGAAAAATGATCGTCCTAGTGAAAAACTGGCAAACAGGGGCCTTGATGGATCAACCAAAAAAAATACAAAAGAAAAAATGAAAAAGCAAAAAAATTGCCTTGGTGAAAACCTAGTAAACAAGCGCCTCGATAGAAAAAATAGCAATTCTGCCAAGTGGTGAAAAAATGGCAAACAAGCGTCACTTGTAACTAGCACTCCATCTATCAATGTGTAGCTTGACTATCTTGTCTGCAGAGAGCTCAACTTTCTTTTTTGCACCTATGGACTTTCAGTCGCTTTGCCCAAATTATAGTAACGCCATCATAGCTTGGAATTGGTCGATGTCTTAGTCATATAGGCTTATTCCTCACTAACAGAAATATCCTAGAGATTTAGGCAACCAAATCAATATCTTGTCAACCAATCAACGTCAGTTATCCTAATCTTTCGGCCACTAGATAGTTTGACAATATCATAATGGTGTTTCTCAACACCCTAATTGATAGTGTTTCTAAACACTACCTATTTGGACACATCTCTATTTTTCAACACACATCGGATAACACAAAAATGCACCTGATCATGGCTTAATAACACTTAAGTACACAACATTGTTTTTCAACACTAACACTCACATGCATGATGGTGTTTCTCAACACCCTACACAGAGAAACATATAACAATCACACTTACTAAAAGCATGGTGAATATTTTCTTGAATATTGTATGTTATCAATGATTTTATATGCTCTTTTCTTTGATTGTTGCTTGTTGGTGTGGTCCCGATGATCTCGTAAGGTCAAATAAACTGGGTGTCTTTGATAAGAGCCTCCACAATAAGGTGGTGTATCATCTTAAAATGGAAGCACTTCCATTTTGGTAGGTTTAGCACCCTCATTTAGCACATTTTCATATTAGAATTGCATTTAGGATGCACATACACTTGATTCTACATTTCTAGGTGAAATTAGGGTTAGGGTCCTTCGAGTCCTCCTTAATCCCCCTATTAGGGATTTTTCTTGTATGAATCACAGTGCTTGAAATGACTACTTGAACACCATGCCTTCTAATACTGATTCAGAGACAAGAAAAGCCTAATTGCTAAGGACTGGATAAGGTCCTTCTTCGTTTTTGAGCTCCACATATACTCAGGCAGGTTTTACCTCTTATGATTGTTGTTTACACAGTATGTTATAGTGTGGACACTGATTTGCTATGTATCTTTGTTAAACCAACTGATAAATCACCTTGCAAATGACCAAGCATAACCAGATACAGGATTTAACCATACAAACCATAATCTTAAATATAGCCAAAACCAGTGATACAAGGACTTTCATCCTTCTTCCTTTTGTTGTAGGAGGGATAACCTAATGGATTCACTCTTCAAGGAATCAATAATATGGACATTGTCCTGCTGACATAGGTCCTTACTGAGTTCAGTTTGTTTGTTCTTAGTAACAAAGTATTTTAATTGAATTTGGTTCTGATATTTTGAAATAACTTAGACAAAGATAGATTATCAGATTGATTTCTGGACCAGTGCCTATCCTTTGGGCTATAGAGTCAAATAAGCTAAGATCTCATAGAAATAAAATAC
>MU223818.1:372437-387467 GCA_018584345.1 Thuja plicata | reverse complement strand
AGAATCTTTGAGGAGTCAGATTATGAACTTCCATGATCACAAAATTGAAGTATAAGAGAAGGTGCATTAGGACTGAATAATGCAAAAATTTAGGTTCCTTCTCCTTTGGATTCTTTAGTCTTTTCTGGGTTGCAACGAAACCCTCATGCATCTCATCAATTATATACTGTATATAATCATAGTTGGTGCTTGAATGCACCTCTTGTAAGTCTAGTACCATCATTAAGATGCCAGCATTGATTTTCTCTGCATCTCCATCTATCCCTAGCACTCTACATAGGGCGTAAGCATTATACTTAATGTAGAAGTGTAGATCCTTATAAGAATATGGATTAGGCTCTTTCATAGGATCTAAGTAATTTCTCATTTCTTTTAACATGTGTTTCTTCAATAAGCCTTTTGCAATACCAGGCTTGGAACTATACCTCTTCTCCTGCTTTGTCATGTCAATTTTAGTAGACATGGCGCTGAATAAGCCAAAGGCTTGCATGAATGAGTTCCTATTTAATATTAGCAGGGCAGTGCCATCATCCCTTTTGATGGTCTTTGTCAAGACATCATAGTGGTTGGCTAGGTCCAAAAATAGGTCAACATCAAGGAAAACATCAGGAACAAGCAATCTAGCTAAACCACATGTCCAAGGGTTTGATACTGGGATGGGCTTATCAGAATTTTTATAGAAGTAATTGAAAAGGGAGAAACCTGTTGTCCCTGGAGTCACAACATCTCAAATGTCTTTGTATTCATCCAGGAGGACACTTGCATTGGCCTTCTTATTCTGTGTTGAACCAGGCAGAAGACGGAGAAACTCATCAGAGAAGCTTGCTTTTCCTTTCTGTTCCTCTTCACTGCCTCCACTTGTTGAAGCAACACTCATGGCTCCGCTCATATCTGCAACAACCTTGGATCTCCTTTTCCTAACTGATATTGAAACAAATCTACTTCTAAAATCAACTGACTGTTCTGAGCACAAGTTCCTGAAATTTAGAACTCTTTTATCAATTCTGGAAACACTGCAAACTGAGAAAAATATTTCTCTTTTCTGCAAAATGAACAACTTGAGCTCTAAAAATTGAAAGCATGATGAATGTGAATGAATGCACCATCAACTCCTTATAGCCGTCATTCAGTGTATGCAGCTCATAATTTGGAAACATCAGTTCTGCCATTAATTCGACATGTTGTGATAGAAAACCTAGTCGTAGTTGCATGAAGTTGACAGGAAATCAAATTTTGAAAAGTGAATCCTTGGAGCAATCATATATCATTTAAAAGAGCTGACATGTCATACTGGGAGTCGTTGTCTATCTTACATCTCAGCTACTATTTTGGCACAGTGATCAAAATGTGAGTCTGTGATTGGTTGCCGGGGATTCATACTGTCACATCAAAAAAATTGCCGCCGCTTTTAGATTTTGTGATCAGGCGACTGAGCGACTACATTAAGTCTCTTTGTCGCGGGCCTCTGTCATTAACCATGGTTCCATCTAAAGACTTGGCGATGATGCAATTTCTTACTTTCGGCTGACCCAAGTTACAATCTGGCGATTATGCGACACACTTGAAATCATAGTCGCGCAGAGTCAACAGTAACTCATCATTCATTCTGAGACCTGGCGACTAGCCATTACCCTTAACCTTCTCAGTTATCTTCCTGTCGCCAAATGCTTTTATTCTATTTCAAGACTATGCGACAATGCTTAGTCGCCCAATCACGGAATCAAGTCCTGAACATTTAACTTTTTCATAATAGGTGAAATGTGCCCCCTTTTTGCTTCTGACGACTGCGCGACATACCTTAATTGCCAAGTCAGGAGGACCTTTTCCGTAGGGCACCTTTCTTCTCAAACTTTGTGACCACCGTCAAATCCTCTTATTCCTTCATCCTACGGTCGTCGCTTAATCGCTATATGCTCGGGCATACCCTTAAATCATTCCCAGACACCGCGACTGAAGGGAAAGTACTTAGTCTTGTTGTCACTGAGCCCATTTTCTACTTTTGGCGACCATGCGACAACCTTCCCTCATCCATTCACCTTATGACAGATGTCACTCGATTATTTTTCCTCTTGTTGTATACTGGAGAACTGAGACATTATCCTTTTCTGGTGACAAGCCGACTAAGTACTACTGCAAACCACAGACGGTCAGTCGCGAAGTCTGAGCTAAAATCTCTTAACCGATGTTCTATTCTGAGACCACGCGACTGAAGGCTTCGCTTAACTGTTAACTTTGACTCATTTGGCGATAGAGCGACAAAAGGTAATCGCGAAGTCTAAAAACATTTTCATAACTGTTTAAAATCTCCCGTGATCACCCGACTAACAGTGGGTCCCTTCTGCATAAAGCCTTATAACATAACTATCCCGCGACTACCCGACATGAAAGAAATTGCTGAGTCTTGGAAGGCCAAAGGAATATTCTAATTTTGAATGAGACCACGCGACATAAGGAAAACGCCAAGTCGGGAAGACAAATGGAATATTCACTCAGGGTATCACGACAAGGCGATTCAAATGAAACACATGCCTTAACTGAATGGAAAAAGTAATGCTGAAACAGAAGCGCCATGACCTAGGGTTTACATTCATCATTTAACACTTGGAAGATAAGGGTTTTTCAGGGTTTTTACATATTTGAGCAAGGTTTAGACTTGAAAACCTAAAAATTGACATGGGTAAGGGCATAAAGAACGAGAGATAGCTGATTTGAAATCACCAGAACACAGAGAGCAGGACAAGGAACCAGGAAAACTGCCAAAATAGGAAATATAACCAACACCCCCTTTCTATGAATCCATCTTTTTAGGTATAACATATGTATTGGTTCTCCTAAATCTTCATCACACTTACTGTTTGGACTTTGTGCCTCTATCTAACATCCTGGTGTGTTTTCTCACCTCCCTGGGTCCCTGGTTGACCTAGGAATCCTGCAGATTTCCCAAGGTGACCAGCCTGAAACCTTAGTTTAGGGTTGAGGTTGACCCTGACCTAGGTCAGGGTCAAGGTCTACCTTGACCTAGGTCAAGGTTGAGGTCATCCTTGACCTAGGTCAAGTTCAAGGTCAACCTTGACCTCTGTCAGGTGATGGTCCCCGCTTTCATATCTGGAGCCTATCAAGGTTCTAAAACTTAAAATAGGTCCCGGGGTCCGGATGCGAAAGTGTTTTCCCTAAAATTGAGATTAATACATCCCCTCCTTGGTTGGTGATTGTAATCGGACCATAATTCAAGGTGAAATTTGAATTTGGGTCCCTTGCATTGCCCTAGGAGGTCTATATTGAGATCTCTATATAAACACTCTCTTTTGCCTTCATGTGAGAGGACATAACACGACATGATGAAAAAGAATCATAAGATGATATGATGCAATTATGATTTTGGCATGATGATGAGGCAAGAAAGCAAGAGGATGATATAGAAGGACAAGACATGATGATGCATTAACACATTCAAGCACTTTTGTAGACAAGCCATTGTGGATCTTCTTTGGAGCAAGAGAGACATCTTCCTTCTTTCCTTCTTCTTGGATCCACCATTTTCAACCTTCAAGCATTAAAAAGATATTATTATGGGGTAGAAATTAGGGATTGTGAGTTTGGAAGGAATACTTTAGCGTTGGGGGCTTGGTATGCTTTCTTTATCACATTCAAATCTATGCATTGCTTTCTCATTTTCAATTCATGTTAGGGTTTTTAATCTAGAGGATTAGATCTTGACATCACACATTCAAAGCTCTTTCCAAGAGCAACACACACATACATTCTACTATATTCAGCTATTTGTGGAGGTGGAGATCACCAAAATAAGGGTTTGACTAAGGCAAAACCCTATATAGCCACCCCAAAACCCCTCTTTTTCAGATATTTGCAGGTGCTATTTTGGGAGTTACAGGTTCGGGAACAGTGGAACAGAGTGTAGATCTGAATACCCTTTTCAAAAAACTTCCAGTATGCAAAAATAGAATTTTGATCCAAGACTTTTTAGGTCAATTCTGCCTTAGGGCAAAATCAAAAATTCTAGCCAATGGTGACATTGACTTGAGAGTGCAAATCGGAACTATGTCAGAATGGGAAAATATTTTTGGGTTTTGTTCATCTCTACGTTTCCATTCAAGATCCAATCTCCAATTTTCCAGAAACTCAACATAGGCTTCAGAAAATGGCATTTTTAGATCTGTTATGATGTGAGGTTGGTATTTTACTCCATTAATCTTAGCTTTCAATTTCAATTCTATATCCATTATCAAAACAAAAATTAAATGTAAAGGGTTAAATTATGGCATTGGTCTCTTTTATATATGAATATCTATTGTGCAAACTCTATCTAGGAGACCATCCACATTTTCTTCTTTATATTTTGGTGAACCCGCGATAGACAAGTCTTTCTCTTTGGTGTTAGATTTACATTTCATATTAAGATCTTGCATGCATATAGAAGTAGGTTTTATTTTATGCTCTTGCATTTATATTCCCAAAATACATAATTGTTTTGAATACTTTGATGAATATTTTATTGTACAAGAGAATAGATCCCTTAATGAGGTACATGGAAGTGAGAATGAAAATGGTTCGAATAAGATCTCCATGGATCCTATTCCTATTTCATCCTCCTGCACAACTTATCCAATTGACCTTTACCATAGAATGTGTGCATGGTTACCTTCATGTTCCACTATTTGCAACATTGAGGCATCTAGAATGTTATTTCCTAAACCTTTGATGATGGTAAAAGGATGTCCTCGAATAACTATTAAGGGTAAACCTAAAGATCCTTTGGATTTATTTGATAACATGGATTCTGTTTCACATGCTTATCATACATGGAATAATCCTCAACCTATTGTTCTAGCCTTTTTACCTCCTTCTCAACCCGTGCTTCCTCAAGCACCTAGGTTACCTTCTTCCTTTAAGGAGTATGACTTAGTTGAGCAATTACACGCTACTCCAGCTAAGATATCTTTATGGGAATTGCTTCAAACTTCTCCTACATATCATGAGGCATTACAAAAAGCTTTATCTACTCTTTCGGCTCCCCCTCCTAATCAAGAGAGCATTAATTCATTTTTGGAGTGCATGAATACTATGCCTTCTGTACCTCCTATTGTGTTCACTAATGATGATTTACCATCTGTTGAGGTGCAGAATCAATATCATGCTCTTATGGTTGATGTTTCTATTAATCAGAGTATCATTCATAGAACATTAATTGACAATGGATATGGGCTTAATCTTTGTAGCATGGATATGCTCAAGGCTATTAAAGCTGATCTTACAACCATTCAATCAGATAATATCCCTATTTGTGGATTTGATAACATTGCAAAGAAAAATTTGGGTATTATTACGCTACCTATCAAGGTTGGTCCAGTCCTTCTTCATACACCTATTCATGTCATTCCTGGACCTCTCAATTATAACCTTTTGTTACGAAGACCTTGGTTACATACTATGCATGTGATTCCTTCTACTCTGCATCGTAAGGTTAGGTTCATTTATAACAATCTGATGTATACATTACATGCGGATGATGCGCCAAATGCTTGCTTGAATGCAGAATATGCTAAGATCTTTGAACCCATACAACCAAGTAAGGAACCTGAGAAACCTCCTGAAGTTAAACAATTTGAAGCTCCATCCTCTTCTTTAACTGAAGATGATTGGGGAACATTGGATTTTAATCCTTCTTTTATGGGAGAATACAAAGTTTCTGATTTAGAGTTCATGAAGGAACATAATGGGTTTGAAAAACAAGTCTTTATTCCCTCTCCACTTTCTAGGGAATTAAAAAGTAACTTTGTTGTTGCTTCCCTTGAAGAAACAATTGAGACAATAAAGCCAGATTGTTATGACATTGTGATATATGTTGCTCCTTTAGCTCAATTTGATATGGCTGATAGCTATGGATCTGGTTATCATTTACTTAGAAAATCAGGATTCAATGGAGAAAGTATGTGGAAAATATGAGCAAGGTATACAAGTTCCCTTGGACAATGAAGTTTATGATTATACTTATGGGCTAGGATTCAATCCTTATAAGCAACCATCGAATTTTCCTTATAATGTTAATCATATCTGCGGTGGAAACTTAAAATTGGTTAATCCACTTCTCCTTGACATGGATCAAAAACCTAGTTTGGATATTTTTCCTAAGGATGAAGCCCTAGCTGATTTTTTAGGAGCTTACCAAGATTTACCTACGTTTCATCATAAAAGAAGAAAGCCTTATTGTCTGAATAATGAAGCCTATTTTGGAGAACGTGATGAACATGATATTTCTCCTTTACCAGTGGACTCTCCCATACAAAGTAATCTATTAATAACTAAGACTACGAAAGTTCAAATGGATGAGAATGACTCTAAGAAAACAATCAAAGTGGGAAAATGTTTGAACCAAGATGAACATGATCAATTGGTTTCCCTTTTGCTTTAATATAAGGATATATTTGCTTGGATATATTCGGATATGTCGGGTATCGATCCTAATATTGTTACTCACAATATTGTTCTTAAACCTAATGTCAAACCTGTGAAACAAAAAATCTGAAAGATGAATCCGGGCATTGCTTTGTTAGTTAAAGCTGAAATTGAAAAGTTATTAGGTGATGGGTTCATTCATTCTATCAATTATTCTGAATGGATTTCTAATATTGTGGTACTTTCTAAAGGAGAGAATAAGATAAGGACGTGCACTGATTTTTGAGATTTAAATAAAGCATCTGTAAAATATGATTTTCCCCTACCCAATATTGATATGATTATGGATTCGATGGCGGGTCATGCTTTATTACCTTTTATGGATGGATTTTCAGGTTATAATAAAATATTTATTCCTATTGAAGATTAACTTAAAACCACATTTATCACACCTTGGGGAACATTCTGTTGGGTCGTGATGCGTTTTGGATTAAGAAATGTGGGAGCAACCTATCAACGTGCTATGACCTTGATTTTCCATTATTACATCCATAAAGATTGATGCTATCATTAACATGCCTCCTCCTAAGAATATTTATCAATTACGTAGTTTACAAGGAAAAATACAATCTATTCATCACTTTGTTTCTAACTTAGCTGATAGAATTGTTCCTTTCACCTCCTTGCTTAGAAAAGATACCACCTTTTCTTGGAACCAGTAATATAAACAATCATTTGAGCAATTTAAGGAGCATCTTTCTAATCCTCCTATTTTGCAACTTACTCAATTCAATAAACCCTTATATCTATATACTTCCACCCCCTCCCATTTTGTGAGTGCATTATTGGCTCAACATGATAGTGAAGGTAAGGAAAGACCGGTATACTACATCAATTGGACTTTACTTGAATACAAAACACAATATACCGATTTAGAAAGATAATGCTTGGTTTTATTTTATGCTTGTCAAAAACTCAGGCATTACCTATTGAATGTTGAGGTTAATGTGATTGTTAAATTTGATCCTCTCAAACACCTTTTATCAAAAACTAATCTCTCTGGTCGTCTGGCTAAATGGGTGATGTTACTTACATAATTTGATCATAATTTCATTCTTCAAAAGTCAATTAAAGGACAAGATTTAACTGATTATCTAGCTGAAGCTCCTTGTCCTCATTCTCATACGAATATCGCCTCAATAGAATTCCTTGATGAGAATATTTTAGCTACTAAGCAAGAAGATGTTTGGGAATTATACTTTGATGGTTCTAGATGTAAGATAGGTTATGGTATAGGCATCATCTTGGTCCCCCCTACAAAGAAACCAATCCCTATGTCATATAAATTGACCTTTCCTTGTACTAATAATATTGCAGAATATGAAGCTCTTATAGCTGGCTTACGGGCAGCTTCATCCCTTCATATTAAAAACTTGGAAATATACAGGGATTCACAATTGATTGTTGAACAAATCAAGGGGTTTATCAGACTAAGAATGATAAAATGTCACAATACAAAGAATTGGTTCTTGATATCCTTTCACAATTTTCTTCTTATACGATTCAGACTTTACCTAGGAAAGATAATCGACACGCAGACACCATGGCGAGCACAACTTCCTTGGTGTGTCTCAAGAATAATGCTGAAGAATTTCAATTTACTATACACACTCTTAAGCAACCAGGAATTTCTAATAAGGTTAATGTTGATTGTTGTAACTTGCATTTGGATGAATGGTATTCTCATAACTTTCATTTTTTGAAAGACAATACATTTCATGAATTGACAACAAGGAACATGCGTAACCGTATTAGGAAGCTTACAGCACAATATATCATTTTGGGTGATACCCTTTACAAATGTTCTTATAATGGTTTTCTATTAAGATGTCTTGGTAGAACTGAAGTCCTGATAGCTTTAGCAAAAGCTCATTCTGGTTCTTGTGGAGGACATTTTGGTGGAAAATCTTTAGTTAATAAACTTCTTAGAATGAGATATTATTGGCAAACAATGGAACAAGATTCCTTTAAATTTGTTAAGAAGTGTCCTCACTGTCAGCAACATGGTAATTTAATTCATGCTCCTGCTCATGAGATTCATAATCAAGTTGCTCTGTGGCCTTTTAGCATTTGGGGATTTGATCTTATTGGAAAAATTTCACCAGCTTCTTCTCAAGGGCATAAATACATTCTCATAGCGACAAATTACTTTACAAAGTGGGTAGAAGTTATTCCTCTCTGCTCTACTACTGCGGATGTTATTTGTGATTTTATTCTTAATCATATTATAGCACGATTTGGTATTCCTTCAACGATAGTTTCAGATAATGGTACTTCTTTCAAAAATAAAGAAGTCACAAAATTCTTGGAGAAATATCGTATTCAACATAGATTTTCTACTCCCTACTATCCTCAATCTAATGGTCAAGTTGAAGCATCAAACAAAGTTATTGAACAAATACTAAGGAAAATAGTCAACAAGCATGTGAAAGATTGGCATACTCAACTTACTTATGCTTTATGGGCTTATAGGACTAGTGTCCGCACTGCCACGGGTACTTCTCCTTATAATCTTGTTTATGGTACTGATGCTATTATGCCATTAGATCTAGAAATACCTTCTTTACGTGTTTCATTCCATGGGATAATTGATAAAGATACCTTCCAGGAACAACGATTACAAGAATTAGAGATGTTGGATGAACAATGAATAAATGCTTTAGAGCATATTAAGGCTTATCATAAACCACTTCAAAAATAGTACAATCATAAGGTGATTGAACGGTCATTTTTGGTAGGTGATTTAGTCTTATATGAAAATCAAAGGAATGTGAATGCTTTACTTGGCAAAAAAGGGAAATTTAGCTCTAATTGGCTTGGACCTTTTGTGGTTATTGAGGACTTTACTTCAGGTGCTTATAAGATTGCTGATATGAATGGTGTTCCCCTTAAGGAACCTATTAATATTATGCATCTCAAACATTATTATCCCTAATACATCAACTTTTTTTCATGTATTTATGTATTCCCTATATAATAGTTATGTATGTTTTGTAGGATTTTAATACATTTATACATTAATTTCATTTCTTTCTTTATGTTAAGTTTTTTTATGTATTGATGAAAAGAACAAGTAATTAATCATAGAACTAATCGGTCAAGAAAAATGTTAATATATAAATATTCATGAGTTTGGTACATATATGGCACATGTGCCATGGCTATCAATCTCTATCTCTATGCTCTGAGGGTCAGTGGCTCTCAGCTCTTTTTGCTCTGTGGTCTGATGCTGAAGATCTCGGTACAGTAGTCTATGTGCGACTCCTTGATATGCTCATCTCATAGTTGCGCTCCTGAGATCTCTATAGGTCAGCCATCAATCTCTCTTCCCTTTCTTTGCATAACCTCAACTCTCGGTGGACGCATGCAAAAATATCTGCATGTTGGCCAGGATCTCTCTGCCCAATCAGCGACTCTCGCTCGCTAGCTGGTAGTCGGTAGGATAAACAAGTATCCTTTAGAACCTCAGATACAAAGCTCCTCCACTCCATTGCGCTATCTGTAGAATTCAAATATATCTATATTTTAGTACTTCTTCTAGCAAAACATTTACTTAAAATACTTTAATCAAGTACATAAATCATACTTGGATCTCCCTCCTGAGTATCACCAAAGGATCTAAATGGTAGGGGAATGGAGTGACTACCCTCTCCTCTCTTGTCGTGTCTAGGTCTAGGTGGTGGTGTCTCTGTATGTGCATGGAGAGGTCATCATGATCTTAATGGTACAACATGGATCACCTGATCATCTGCATCTGTACTACCACTTGGGGGCATATCCTATCCTCTCTCATATGCTCCCTCATCCTCTCTCTCCTCTACTCTCTCTTCCTTCATGGGATCTCCCTTGGGAATGGGCTCCTCCTCATCTCTATGATCCTCCTCCTCCTCTAGCATATCACCACCTCGATGCATCCTCTCTGAAAGACCTGGATCACCTGTAGGGTAGTCATCAGGGAAGATGGGATGGGTCTCGTGTAGACTTCAATATTTGATATACTCTCTACTCACCCCTGGATGGGATACAGGAGGATCCACCTCTATATCCTTCGTCTCATCTATATCGCTATCTACAATATCTACTATTGTAGGTCTGTGTATGGCACCGGGTCTCGTCGAATATCCATATCGAGGTATTGTTTGGAGGACCCCTGTGTCAAACCATACTATATCATAACTCTATCATAATAATATGGCATCATTGCATGACTGGTAGGACCCTCTAGCATCTTGCGCTACTGGGAGTGTCTCAACTGGTGTTGAGTATTTGGTCATCTTGTCATTCGATAGTATGGTCTCTATAACACATCCACACATGGTATACGGTCAAAGTGTACCCTCCAAAAGAGGATATCTCCATACTGCCAGACATCTCCTAGAGGATATGCAAAGGCTCTCAGTGTGCTTGCATCTACCATCACCAGAACACCCTATGGTCGAGTACATGCATAATGCTCAAACATCCAAACCTATAACAAGGTGCATACCATAAGACTCTCCCGCTAAAATCTCACTAACTGACTCAACTTGTGGTAAAGATGGGCTAACATGTTGCGACCCCATGAGTAAACAATATTTTCACTCTCCATCATACACAAAAGGTCGGTGAATGGTGCTAAGAAAATGCACCCTTTGTGTTGGGTATTACAACCAAAGAGAGTATACATAGCATCACTCTTTGTACCAAGGGTGTTAGAACTGCTAGTATGGCTGATAGAGCGATCTGATCTGATCGGGTCCTCATCTGTGGTACTCATCCCAAACAATACTCTCCATCTGAAAACACCTTGGGAGGACCCTGTTGTACTATCAGTCTAATAGGCTTACCTCAGACTAGAAGTCATAGGATCCTGTACACATCCTCCAATGTGATCATGATCTCTCCTTATGGAAGATGGAAGGAACAAGTGTCCTTTTCTCACCTCTCTATCATGGTTGATATCATGGACTGATGGAACCTCATTTGTGGTAGGATTGCTACCCAGTACAATCCCACATCTCTGAATAACTGTATATCCTCCTGTCGTAGCTCAAACAAGTTCTCTTTGAAAGTCAGTAGAACCCCTCCAAAGGGATGCTCTCGGAGATGGAAAAGATCATGTTAACACAAAAAACATCATATCAGTATCTATCATCAAATAATTGCAATTCTCACTTGACCTAGTCAAGGTCAACCTTTTTGGGTCAGGGTCGACATTATCCCCAGAAAGGACAGGACCTTCCCAATTACGGTTTACCTACAAAGGTTAAGGTCAACATAACTAGGTCAGGGTCAACATTTTTGGGTCAAGGTTGACCTTCCCTATAAAAACAAGATTTTCTCAATTAAAAAAATCAAAACAAGGCACCTACCTCAGGCAGTGGTTGTCCATTGCCCAGGCACTCTCTCAGGACCTCCACGCGACTCGCTCGAAGTTCTTCTCTCTTTGGCATCTTGATCCTTAATTCCAAGCTTTGAAAAATGGTAAGAATGAGAAGGTGAGAGCTATTAATCTTATTTATAGCTTCAAATTAGGGTTTTCTTAGGGTTTCATTTGAATTTACTTAGGTCAAATTCGAATTTCCTTTTACATGCATTTAGATAGGCATTCACTATTTTCATCATAACTTGAGTTTGGTAGCTCCATTTTCAGTGTCGTCAGTGGCGTTGGAATCGTGATTCAAATACCTAAAATATTAAATCATTTTAGGAATATTTTTAATCCTTATAAATGGTTTAGGAAAGGAATTTTTAACAAATTTCATATCCAATGTATAGATCTAACTTTATCACCTTGTTTCACCTTTCAGAATTAGTAAGTCAAAACAGGGGGGCATAAGGGGCTCTATGAATTTCTTGAAAACATATTAGTAAGGATTATGTGCTCTATGGATTTTCATTAACCTTGTGTTTCAGGTTGTGGACACTAACGGTTTCTTGCAGGGTCTCCACATTGAGGATTTGGCTATATCCTTTTTACTTTATAATGTTTTCTTACTTTAGCTTGCATATTCACGTAGTGTCATACCTAAGATAAAGTGGGGGATAAATGTATCATCTTAAAATGGAACAAATTCCATTTTGGTAGGTTTAGCACCATCATTTAGCACATTTTCATATTAGATTTGCATTTAGGATGCACATACACTTGATTCTGCATTTCTAGGTGAAATTAGGGTCAGGGTCCTTCGGGTCCTCCTTAATCTCCCTTTTTATGACTCCATATTTTTTCGTATAACCTATGTATTGGTTCTCCTAAATCTTCATCACGCTTAATATTTGGCCTTTGTGCCTCTATCTAACATCCTAGTGTGTTTTCTCACCTCCCTGGGTCCCCGGTTGACCTAGGAATACTGCAGATTTCCCAACGTGACCAGCCTGAAACCTTAGTTAAGGGTTGAGGTCAACCCTAACCTAGGTCAGGGTCAAGGTCATCCTTGACCTAGGTCAAGGTCAAGGTTGACCTTGACCTCCATCAGGTGATGGTCCCCGCTTTCAAATCTGGAGCCTATCAGGGTTCTAAAACTTAAAATAGGTCCCCGAGTCCAGATGCGAAAGTGTTTTCCCCGATATTCAAATTAATACATCCCCTCCTTGGTTGGTGATTGTAATTGGACCATAATTCAAGGTGAAATTTGAATTTGGGTCCCTTGCATTTCCCTAGGAGGTCTATATTGAGATCTCTATATAAACACTCTCTTTTGCCTTCATATGGGAGGACATAACACAACATGATGAAAAAGAATCATAAGATGATATGATGCAATTATGATTTTGGCATGATGATGAGGCAAGAAAGAAAGAGGATTATATAGAAGAACAAGACATGATGATGCATTAATACATTCAAGCACTTTTGTAGACAAGCCATTGTGGATCTTGTTTGGAGCAAGAGAGACATCTTCCTTCTTTCCTTCTTCTTGGATCCACCATTTTCAACCTTCAAGCATTCAAAAGATATTATCATGGGGTAGCAATTTACTGATTGTGAGTTTGGTAGGAATACTTTAGCCTTGGGGGCTTGGTATGCTTTCTTTATCACATTCAAATCTATGCATTGCTTTCTCATTTTCAATTCATGTTAGGGATTTTAATCTAGAGGATTAGATCTTTACATCACACATTCAAAGATCTTTCCAAGAGAAACACACACATAAATTATACTATATTCGGCTATTCATGGAGGTGGAGATCACCAAAATGGGGGTTTGACTAAGGCAAAAACCCTATATAGCCACCCCAAAACCCCTCTTTTTTAGATATTTGCAGGTGTTGTTTCAGGAGTTACAGGTTCGGGAATAGTGGAACAGAGTGCAGATCTAGATACCCTTTTCAGCAAACTTCCGAGATATGAAAATAGAATTTTGATCTGAGACTTTTTAGGTCAATTCTACCCTAGGGCACAATAAAAAATTCTGGCCAATGGTGACATTGACTTGAGGGTTCGAATCGGGACTGTGTCAGAATGGAAAAAGATTTCTGGGTTTTGTTCGTCTTTGCATTTCCATTCCAAATCCAGTCTCTGATTTTCCAGAAACTCAACATAGGCTTCAAAAAATGTCATTTTTAGATATGTTATGATGTGAGGTTGGTATTTTACTCCATTAATCTTAGCTTTCAATTTCAAGTCTATATCCATTAACCAAACAAAAATTAAATGTAAAGGGTTAAATTATGGCATTGGTCTCTTTTATATATGAATATCTATTGTGAAAACTCTATCTAGGAGACCATACACATTTTCTTCTTTATAGGTGGATTAGCCTCACATATCTCAACTTAATTTATTTTTATGCTAAGGTGAGGTTGGAACTATCTTCTTGACTTTTATTAATCCACATATTTACGCAAGATCACACTCATGGTTATCTCGACATTAAATGCCTTGATATTGATGTAACCTTGTAATATCAACTAGAAACAATGTTCAGGTCATCTTGGTTATAATACCTCAATTATTACATTGGTTTCCCACATTTTATTTGATGAAAGTCATACTCATATCCTTATGGTTACAGTGGAACCAATAATGGTTGTATTGACTCCGATGTTCCAAAGGCTCGATGATGAAAAAACTAGCTAAAGGAATCAGTGACTAGACTCACGTTGTAGGCTGCATTTCATAATGGTATAATAATAATAAAAGAGCTATCCCTATAGAATTTGAATCCCTCACTGAAGCGGTCAACTACATTCATCATCTTAAGGTTATATATCTGCAAGAAAAGGTTAGAATCAATCATACAAGAATCACATATTGCTAAATCATCACAGTTTTAAAAGATGTTACGATATTACAAAGTTGGTATCATAAATACCATGATAGGAGAATAATTCATAATGGACAGAAGCAAAAAGATACATGAGAAAACAAATCACCATATGAAAGTAGATATGATACAAGATGCTAATCTAATCAGAGATATCACATGAGCAGACATATAAGAAAAGTATGTATTAAAGACATCATAATGAGTATGAATCAGTCATATATATATGTATGTATATATATATATATGTATATATATATATATATGTATATATATATATATATGTATATATATATATATATATGTA
>MU223818.1:350375-366321 GCA_018584345.1 Thuja plicata | reverse complement strand
CTTGAACTTTTTGCTTCTTGACAAAATCTTGGTTAGAGCTTTTTTGCACTTAGAAGACTTAGAGAAAATGAGAGGAGAAGGCTTCCTTTTATATGAAATTAGGGCACAATCTTCTAAGGAGGCCAATCATAGGAGAATTAAATTCCAATTAGACCCATGCCCCTAAAAGAGGACCTATATTAAATATAATTTAAGATTTACCGCTTTGGAACCCCAAAATAGCCGACCCGGAAGCGGGAAATGAATTTTGGATGACCTCCGACAACCGACAAATTTTCAAATTTGAAAGAGGGACCCAGGTCAAGGTCGAGGTCAACCCTGACCTAGGTCAAGGTCAAGGTCAACCCTGACCTAGGTCATGGTCGAGGTCGACCCTGACCTAGGTCGAGGTCGAGGTTGACCTTGACCCAGGGGGTCAGAACCCCTGGAAAAAGTGCCAGGTGGGATAGAAGGTGCCCGGAGAGGCTCAATCAGGGTCCTAAACAGACACAAAAGCAGGAGATGATGCTGAAAGGAGGGGACAATATGATGGTGGTCAAAAACACCCCCTAAGGAGGGCTAAATGCTCTTAACATGGAAGTGTGATCATGTGATCTGGAGTGAAATCTACATGATCGATGCAAGTGAATCATGTATACATCTTGGTGCAGAGCACCTAAACACCAAGTGGCTACAAGAGGTCAAAGGTATAAGGCTATGCAAGCCAATTGTAATAAGTTGTCCTAATAAGGTTTTGAATTAGTCATAAGTGTCAAATATTGAAAATATGCCCATGGAAGGGTAATTTTTTTGTAATTACTCATATCTAGTCCATTTTGATGTCTTAGGAGGGTTCATACAAAGTTTGGAAGTCATTTGTGTAGAAATGCAAAAGTTGCCTAAAAAGTTATACAATGCAACATTTCAAAAGTTGCACAAAAGGTTGTAAAAGTCATGTGTTCTACCCTAAAATGAATTTGGGGTAGTTGTAACTGTCAAGAGCATTATTTAAATGTTTTTAATGGTCATATTTAGGAGGGGCACATTTGGGGAAGTGCTTGAGAGGTTACGCCTTCAAAGAAACCTATAACTGTCATCCATCTTTGGAGAATGGTGACAAATATGAAGTTGGTGCATAAAGATGGCTTTAATGCTTCATGTGTGATTAGTGGATGGTCAAGGAAGGAAGCCTCTGTCATGAGGAACAATTGTATGTTTTTGGTTTTGATGAATTAAGTAAATGAACATGTTTTATTCAAGTTTTATACAATGTGTTGTCTCAGACACGTTATTGACTATTTTTGTGAATTTATTTATATGTAAATGGATTGGACAAACACTAAAAACCTATTTGTACATTAATTATGGTAAATTAATTATATTTTGAATCTAGTTAGAGCTTCAGTCGTGGAAGATGGAGAAAGATATAAGGAGTTTCTTAAACTGTCATAAAACCCTTTATTATAGAGTAGTTGAAAAGGGTTTGTTCATAAATTGGTTTTTACCCACTAAAAAAATGTATTTTTGGTTCATCTTGAAGTATATTCAGATTAATTTTAGACCCTTTTGATTTGGTATTTAATGGTTTGGTGTTGTGTGAGTAATTTGACGACCTAGGCAGACTAAGCATGCACATTTCTGGTTTATTTTTGTGACAGTCCAAACAGTCTCGGTGCAGAGGCCATACCTTTTAATTCAACCATTGGATCTCGATGATTTGCATGTATGTTGTTTAAAATCTAGTTCTATGTATTTTGACTAGAGAAATTGGAATAATAATGTCTAGTGTGAAAGTTATTGATAATAAAGTTAGGGTCTAGACAAGGACAATATAGCAAGAGTTTATTTATTTGATTTGATATGAGTTGTTTATGATCCTAAAGAGTATTATGTGATGACCTTTTTATATGTACATGATATGATGATGTACTAATGGTTTATGTTGAGGACAGGTTATTGAGATTTTTTTTATCATTAGTAGACCATAAGATTAATAGTTGTGTGCAGACAATGCAATGCAGACAACAAATATGAAGTTTGAAGGGTATGAGATAAAAGACATAATAGAGGATTATTGCAAGGCTAGAGTTTGGATTCCTGATGGATTAAGGATCCTACAAGGTGAATATAATTTAGTCATGATGATTAGGAAAAAATTTATTGCATTGTGATTATGCCTCTATTGTATTCATTTTGTTGATGAACATGTTATGAATCTCGAAGGGTTAATCTTGTTATATGCCTTAAACCTATCAAATGGTGAACCTAGAATCGTGATTGTGATCTGATTATGTCTTTGATATGTTGAAGATATTGTGTTCAAGACTGAACTCCATGATTGATTTTGGGTTCTTGATGGATTTCCATGATGCTCTGCATCATATCTATATCTCAAAAAAATCAGAATGGGATAAGATAGAAGAAGTGGATACCAAGACTCACTCCCTCCCTCACCCCCGTTGTGAGGAGGAGGTGGTGGAA
Organism: Thuja plicata; assembly: GCA_018584345.1. Lineage (NCBI taxonomy): Eukaryota > Viridiplantae > Streptophyta > Pinopsida > Cupressales > Cupressaceae > Thuja > Thuja plicata. The sequence goes on along the minus strand of MU223818.1, from coordinate 363,861 downwards.
CATCATCTCTAACAAGAGGTGGAGGGATATCTCCCTCAAATATGGTCACAAACTATGAATATGTAGGCGCTCTGTTTGCCTAAGGAACAACTGCAATATATAAAGCATAATAATAAGCAGCTTTGGCCCCCTGGTGAGTTGCAACATGTTGAATCTGATCTTGGGCTATGATCAGTCTCTGAATGTGCTAGTCTCTATCAATAATCATGCAGTCCCGCTTAACTATATGTTCCTGGGATACTGCATGCTATGTCTATAATCCTTAGACCTATCCTCTCAAAGTACAAATCATATCTAACAAGGTCTTCTCCCGAGGTCCCTCCTCCTCACCAACTTGTGCATCTCTCCCCTGTAGGACCTGTTGGGTTGCATCATCAAAATTGGGACCCTATGGTGCATCCCCCATCTCTATATTTATTGTACCTGCAGGAGGGACATCAACTCCAAATGAACCTAAGGTCCCACCCTCCCCACGTTGGCGTTGTTGTCGTACTACTAGTTCCCACTCAAGCTGGCACTAGGATGCCCCCTTCTCTCTTAGGCATTGGAGCCCTCTATCCTATGCATGCATCTCTTTGAGGATCATCCTCCTCATCGATCTATGGCACTCTCTCTATCATATTAGTAAACCTAGGAAATGTATGTTGGGCAAAGTAATCTTTGTACTCTGGCGTGACCCCTGTATTTACCACATCATCCAAATAATCCCAAGCTAGTAGTCACATCTATGTGATCTCCTATAATCAAAGGGTGAGAGATAACCTAGGAGTCCATCCCTATCACTCCTCATCAACATCATATGTAGTAAACTCCTACAAAATTCTCTGAGGCCGTCCATATTGCCTCAATACCCAGGAGATAGAAAAATGATCAATAATGGAGGAGTTCCTCCCAATCAATGGTCATGAAACAAATAGGTCCCTCCTCTAAGACCTCCAATCTCCCTAGGCCTCTGTACCTCGATATGGCCTCCAGGTCATTGTACTGAGATTGTTGAGTTGACGCCTCCAGTAATTAGTCTTTTCTAAGTGGGGTTGTGTAAGGAAACCTGAATATCTATAAACAAAAGGATATTATCATGTTGAGGGTCATCTGTAATGGTTCTGCTAATGGGAAGGTGCTCCCATGCCCATACCTATAGTACAAATACTCCTACAACCATCCCCCTAGCACCTCAAAATACCACCTAATGCATCTCGTGGTACATTCGTACAAGCAGGCACTGACCCCAACCTAACTTCTTTGGCCTTGTGAGAAGTCTCTCTAATACTCGACCCCACCCGCAAAGGAGTCCCTGATGACCCCTGTCCACCATAAAAAAGCAACAAATGAAACCCATCATAACACATATAAGAGGAAACTGAGCACCATATATGATCACTAAGTCATCCCAGGTGATAGCTCATTCCAAGATAGTATGATCATGAAATACCAATATTAGAGCTTGTATACCAAGTCTTGGAGTTGTGTCGTACTCTACTCTCTCTCTCTCTCCAGCAAATGGAATCTAGAGGATCTTGTAAATTTCCTTGGGACTGATGGTCATCTCCCCAGTCAGAAAATGAAATGTATTATTCTCACTGTGAAACCACTCGACCAAAGTTGTAAGCAAACTGTGATTCATATGGATGTCAGACATCTGTAATAGCTAACCAAAGCCACACTCACCAATGTGTCCTCTCTATGTATCTGATAAGTTCCTCACTAACCACATGGTCGAAGGATAGGTGGATTGGAACTGTATATCTAGTAGTTGTGTCTGCAAAAGAAAAACAATGGGAAACCGTCAGTAAACGAGCGAAATCAAGCTAAACATGTTGAAAAAATGAACAACGATGGTCAGATAAGATAAAAAACATGCCAAGGAATCCAAATTTATGAGCTGAAGAGACAAATTTTGACACTAAGGACCTTAAAATACTCACTATTTCCCATACGACAAAGTATAGACAACTTCACTAGCATGCTAACTCCTATGAGTCAGGATTATGGGCAGTACAACAAAAGATTCTAATACGACTAATGATATAAAGCCAGATGAAATTTTGGTCTTTCAAGAAAGACTCGTACGAGTCATGGGTGTCTACCATACAACAAAACATGGCCTATATGATAAAGCATTTTGGCACAATTTTTTGTACGAGTTTCCTCAACAACCCATAAGACAAAATGATGAAATGAGTTTAAAAATGACTTAATGCATTGAAAAATTTAATAAAAACTCACAAAAATGGAAGTAATAGAGAAGTTGTTCAACTACTTACTGGAGGCAGATAGTTCTGGGGCTATTTATGCCTCCTCATGCGCTTGAATCGATGATTTTGCAACGAGACCACCATTTTAGCTCAAATAAGGTTTTCAGAATTTTAAAATCAAGAAGTGAAAATGAATTGAAAATGACCCTTTTGGCACTTATATAGGCTTTTGACATAATTTTCAACTTTCTCTTATTAACATGAAAATTGCACCCTTAGCTAATTGGGCAGTCCTAAATCTATTTCTAGGATCAAAATCAAAATTCAACATCATTTTGCTACTAAAAAATACAAGTTAACCTGTTAATCCAACGTAGTTGATTGCTGACGCTATCATCACCAGATTCTTCTTTAATGTCATTCCTAATCAACTGAGTCAAGTATTCTCTATTTCAATCCAAGAAAGTCAACCTTGGTCAATCTAAGTCAACTCTTGGTCAAAATTGGTCAACTAGACCTCAAATCCAACACGAATCCAATTCTTCTGTGACCTTATCATGATTCATCTGATTAAAATGATACTTTCTATTCATCAAATCAGTTGCAATCGCACTTGCCACCCAACAACATTTTGATTTTTTTATCATGAGGGGACAACACCAATATATCAACAATTTAATCAACAAGTTGCATCACTAGGGGCATTAGAGCTTCGTATCAAATCAAGATCCTTCCTAAACAAGTGATTTCATCGCTTCACATAAAGTCACTTGAATCTCTAGGGGCACATCATTTTCATCTCACCACATCAATGTGATAAAGCCTCTTATTCAAGTAATTGGCTTCATTAGGAATCATATCAAGTCAATTATCTTGAGCAATCGATCAAATGGAAATTAATATCATCGCACCACAGTAGGTTGTGTAGTCATTCAAAACAATCCAAACATTGGGAAATCTATTTTAGGATGAATATTCTATTTCATCGCTTCACATTAAGCTGAATATTTGAATCTTTCTATCAGTCTTCGCTTAATCGAGTCTGGAACTGACATCTTTGGATCTCCCTATTAGTCTTCGCTCATTCAAGTCCAGAGTTGATATCTTCAATCTTCAATCATTCTTCTTTCAATCAAGTTTGGAATCAATTCTAATCTATGGGATAGTTTCATCGCTTCACATTAAGCTATTCCCGATCTATCATCAAACGTTCTTTGAATCAACATGTTTCTCACACATTGATTCAAAGAGGGGCAAATGTAATCACCTAAAATTGGTCTAGTAAACCAATAGCCCCCAATTCGATTAATTGGCCTTAAAAAGATCTAAATCAAAGACATTTATTTCTAGACCTTATTTATATAAGTATTAAATCAAACTTTTTTGCATAATTAAATCAACTTGTTATTCAAATCCTCAATCAAAGCTTAAATCCTTTAATTTCTTGAACTATAGGATTTAATTAAAATTCCTAGCACTTTTTATTAAAAGAACCCATTCACACATTCTCACACATGTGTGAGCACATAAAAATCCAAATAAAAGCAATTAAAAGGGGGTAATTAGCAAATTTGTCTCATTCTCCCCCCTCCCCCCCAAAAACACACACACACATACAAATTTGACCAATCAACAATATCCCACACGGATTGAGCTCACATGGATTGAAGGAGAGTACATCTCAACCATCCTTCATGGCTAAATATCAATCATCAATTTCGAGTAAATTCCTATAAAAGGGATAGATCTTCTTGTTGAAGGGGAGGCAAATTTTAGAGTAACATCATAACACCATTTTGATTCTAGGTTTTTGCTCATGTTGGTGCATTTTCATGTTAGCTTAGTATGTTCATTTTGTTGAATCTTAGCTTCAATTTCCTAGCATGTTGTTTCATATTTGTTAGATCTAACCCATGTTATCTCATGCATTGAGATTAGTTGCATTTAGCATTTCATCTTTATGATATTGAGGGAAAAGTATGCAAGTTCATGTATCATGCCCATATTTTGAATCTTTTGTTTTGGAGTTTTCTAGTCACTGATTCTAAATGCCAATCCGATGAGCATCTATTAAGAATCAAACTCGCTTCATCTAGGAAATAATAAGCCGATTTTGGGGTTTTTTTCATAATGATAGATTTCAATTTGATGATCCCTAACCCTTGAGCTAATGGTTTATTGAGTGTTTGGTTATTTGCAGGTTGGAGACCAAATTTACCACAAACAACACCCATTAATTTGGAGGCTCAAAGAAAAAAAATTAGGTCCTATTTTAGTGATCTCCTAGAACATGGATGCATTTATTCTTGATTTGTCATTGTTTCCTCATTTTTTGCCTTTTTTTGACCGTTTCTTTTGCACCCCCGAGATCCTGAGGATTTTTTTGGGGATTGTGCCTCCTAGGGTATAGTTCGAAGTTGACCTATACTTGGGGGGTATAGGTTGAGGTCAACTTGTACCTAAGGCATTAGTTTTATTAGAAATCGATCCCATTTCAGAGTTTTTCATATTTTCCTGCCCAATGCAGTGAGTCCTTTTTGTTTTATCATTGGAAATCAATATAAAAGGAGGCCTATTCACTTCATTTGAGATCCAATTTTTGATACACATTCAAGAACCACAAGCTACATCCAATTTTTCAAGCAAGATCCATTAAATTATCAAGCCATCAATTGCATGGTGCATTCAAGGAGTTCAAGCAAAGAAAGGATTCGTTGAAGGCATTCGTTCTATTCAATCAAACATGCATTTCCTTCCATAGACCTAGCTTCTTTATTCATTGGAGATAGTGGAGTTGGCCATCAAAGGAGGAGATCTACACTCACCAACATTGCACAAACATTCTACCATTCAACCATTCAAGCATACTTACATCCATGATCTACAATTTGTAACTTGTAGATCCATTGCATTTGTGAAGACATCCAACATCCAACATTCTAAATACAAGCATTCATACATCTTTGTGGGTAGCAAATTCGAATCCATCCATGAGGGTTTGACAAGAGAGGTGAATATTTACATTTGTCTTGCTTTTACATGCTAATATTTCAATTCAAGGTAAATTCCTAAATAGAGGATTAACTAACACAAATCCATTCCCCCCAAAAATTTCCATTTTCTTGTGTGTGGGAGAATATTTGCATGTTTTCAAGTTTTCAGGATCAGATTCGGCTGATTTAGGGTTACATTTTCCATCAAACATTCAGATCTCATATTTTTGATAGTAAAAGTATAGGTTGACCTTGACCTATACCCAAGTGTGACATGTACCTCCAAGTTGACCTGTCCTCCAAGTCGACATGTTCCTGGGACATTCAGATTTTCACAATCGACAGATTTCAATCTTCAGGTTCTGGATTCAGTGCAGTTTCAGTTTCTGTTACAGTTTGCTACTCCATTTTCATATATGATATTGTGACCTGTACGAGCCCTTAAGGTGAGTCCAATTTCCTCTTTGTCATTTCATAGCACTTGCTTTGTGATATCATATTAGGTCTTTTATGTGCTTATTCTTACATGTACTTCTATTTTACTTGCATTGCATTTAATCAATCAACTAGTTTTAGGTTACTTAATCAAACACAAACAAACTCAATTGGTAATTAATGAATATCAATTAACAAACAATAAAGGGTAAGTAAAAATCAAAATAAAAGGGATCTTTTATATATTCACCCTTGAAAGGACTTGAGTTTTGTATTAGTGCCCCTACATCCATTTGGGTTGTGTTAATCTAATTTGGGTTCTCTTAAAGGTTATATTTGGGGATCCCTCTTTTTCTTTCCGTAATATGAATAATAAAAGACAAGGTGATTTAACATTTAATACACCATATCTATCTTTTTCTATGTTACACCAGGTTGCCTTTGTCAAGGCAAAAATGGCTCAAATTTCAATCAGGGGTCAATATGATCATAGGGATTGTGAAAATATATGCCAAATTAGGGCGTGAAAAGGGGAAACATGTGAAATAAGACACATATGGTAATAAGGCCTATATATGTGAATGATAACTGAATGCATGAAAAAATTAAAGGTGCACACCCCTAATTAAGAGACCATCTTAGAGATTGGTGGCATTGAATCAATAAAAGGGTAAAAATTTAAATACTTAAAAATTAAATGCATACTAAAGTTTAATTATGCATAGAAGAATGAGAACACACTAAAATGGATGATAACTAAGCATAAATTGTACACATTAGCAAGATTCTTACAATTTAGGATGCTACACACATCTACAAACCAAATTTGAACCTAAGATGGAGGAAATTTGGTGACCTAGTCACCCTATTCCCAAGAATATGGTGAATCACTTACCTATTTCTAGTATTTTTTTTATCAATTCAGCTTCAGACTATATACAACCTCTTGATCTTTCCAAATCTCTCCTTATATCAGTGCCACCTATTCCTGCACATAGAAATGAGAGAAAAGGTTGTGTAGAAAGGAGTTTTCCTTAGTCAAACCCCAATTTTGGAATCAACCTTGAAATAGAAATAAAATATGCTTGAAAGTAAGGTATAGCAAATGCTAGATTTGAGAATAGAAGTGTCTTATACCTTGATGATGAAATGTTCTTTGAATGTGATCACAAGTGTTGATGCATTAACATGACTCCATTAAAAGCTAAAAGGAAATCATACGAGACATGCTTACATAAAGGTTGTTGAAGATTGCCACAATGAAGGATATGGTAGAACAAAATGCCTTGAATGCTTGAGAAATTGAATGCTTCTTATTTCTTAAGAGATATGATGGATTAGATACCAAAATGAGGGAGGTGGCCTTGTTTATATACCTCTCACATCACTTTGAGATGTAAAACTCAAAGAAGGTCAATGTGGGCTTGAAATCCCCGCTAAAACCACGTTACCATTAAGTGTTATCAATTTGGAACCAAACATCGTATAATGGGTTTTGGAGAGAAAGTGTTTGAATGACATGAAAAATGGAGTTGTATTGCTAGAAATTATGCAAGAAGCCATACAAGCTAAAATGGTGCCTTGGTAAGCAATAAATTGCACGTGGATGCAATTTATAATGCTATAGATACCATGTTAGATTTTATGAGAAGCGGGAATTAAGCCAAGATATGATATTGGTCATAGATCGTATGTAGCTCTACTCAATATATTATCAAAGATCAAAACGGTGGAATGAAGATATAATCTAAAGAGAGAGAAAATAGCGACAAATAAATTATTGAATACTCTCATCGAGCTATCACTGAACTAGTGAAGGAGAGAGGAGAGTGTTGTATATATAAAAAAAAGTAAGAACATATACATCAAAGAGGTGCATTAACTCCTACTTCCCATAAAAGATGAGAGGTTTTTCCTACTTGGTAAATGTCAAAATATGAGGCATAACCTCCTTAGGTGAGGATAAAAATGAGTTATGAAAGGCGCCACAATTTACCAAAAGAGCATGAGAAACCCAACTACCCCATAACCTAATCAAACAAGGAAAATATATTAGTTATGAGACATGACATAATAAGTTGAAAGAGGGTGTGTAATTCAACTACCCATGTACGAGAGAGAGTGATACATGTACCCAAAGTATTTTTCCATATTCGCTCACATTAATCATTTGTAATGAACCTAATACAACTTAAATAATATGCATAGGAAAAAACAAATATCCCCTAACATAAGAAAAAATCCTATAGTAACATACATAGGAAGTATAAGGTAGTTATTGATGCAAAAAGGGAGGTCAAGGGACCCTCCCATATCAACTACCACCTCCAAAGTTTTAAGGAAATGTTTTGAAATAAATTATAGCTATTAGAAAAGGGATCATTTTTTAAAAAATAGATTACAACAAAATGGAGCCTTTCAAAACTCAAATGGAATGTGGAAGCATGAAATTAATGTCCATTAATTAAAAATATTGCAACTCATCCTTTAGTAGTTGGTATCATTCAATAGGGCCAAATTCAATGATCCACATGTACTAGGTCTTATATGTTTTTGATTGAAGGGGTTGAAACTTCAATTAAAAAATACTACCAAAAGAAAAGACATGGGTAACCAACGGCCAAACTACAACCAACAAAAAGAGACTAAAATGTAGAAATAATAGGTACTAAGAGGGGGGGGTTGAATCAGTACAAACAAACAATTAATTACTTCAACCACTGAACCAAATAACTGCTGAAATACTTTCCAAACCATAAAGTAAATAACTGATGCAAATATATAAAATAAAGTAATATCAAGCATCCACAAACTCATCACACATAACACTGATGTTTTTCATTTGGAAACCCTTGTAAGAGGGAAAAAAAAAAGGTGGGGATGATACCCACATGGCTAATACTACAGTATACAAGTGTGCCCTATTAGGAGCTACAAATACCCTTTCTAAGAATTCACCCTATTAGGAGTGACTAGTACACTGCTAGAAGTACCATCCTTCACAAAAAGTGGTAAATCATCAAACAAATTAGTTAGAAATTGACAATTACCAGCCTCTTCAATCTCTTCAACATGTTTTCATGCATCTACACCCCTTCCAATCTCTTGTAACATACATGATCTATCATATTTAACATCATATGCATGCATATCAGTAGGTAAAAGATCTAATTTTTCTACATATATAGCTTCTTGCGCAGGGAGGAAATCACTAAAACTTGGAATGCAAATTGGTGAACCTCCTCTTTTACAAGATGATCTGGAAGATAAGGAGTCAGCTGGGCTTCTTGATTCTTCATAAGGAAATTCCTATTCAAGAATAAATTGTTGTACTAAAACATGCTCTCTAAAACTTGGGAATGCAAACATTCAAGGCTCTTTCTTTACAGGCTCTTGTATTGAGGGAGGACTCTTAAAACTTGCAATTTTACATTTAGAGGACTCAAGAGACTCTCCTTGCATGAAGTGCATGGAACTTATAAATTCATGCTGAGGAGGCTCTTGTTCAACAAGCTTTGACCTCATCTCTTCTTCTTTTGCAGCAATCTATCATTCAAGATTCACTTCAAACTGTCTCTTTTTAGCCTCCATCTCTTGTTCAAATTCCTACAATGGGGAAGACCTTTTGAAAATTGGGATTACAAGTTTGGGGAAAGCAGTTGCATAGATTTTAAATTCTTGCACTCTAGCTAATAAAGGCCTTAATCAATCATCCTTTTTAGCCACTAACCTTACAAGCTCTTCCTCATGATCTCTTTGTTGTGAATCCAACTCTTTTTCATGGTGCTCTTTCTTTACTTCCAACTCTTTTGCAAGGGTTTCTTCATGTTTTCTTTGTTGGGCCTCTATCCATCTTGTAAGATCTTCCTTTGCAACCATCTCTATATATTGCCTTTTCCATATTAACATACATAGTTGAAAGATTCAGTGAGCTGGTTCTTCTAGCTGCATAATAAAATCCTTTTCATCTTCTAGTTTCGAGAAATTGTCCAACCCAACCCCACAAAAGGATTTTCAACTCGTGATATCCCAAGTCATCCATATATATGGACAAGAATGGATCCCAATTTAAACCCAAGCCAAGGTTAACAAACATATGGCCAAGATCCAAAATATGATCCCTGAGCGCATTAAAATCCATATTAACAAGTATGTGAACAGGGTGAGAGGGTCACAAGTAGATGTGACATGCCAGTAACCTACTGCTACAAGGTTATTATGAATAAAACTGGCAACATCCTCTATATGATGTGGTTGATGAGGGGATATAAGTAAAAAATTCATGATATGGTGGATGACAAGGCACATTTCCGAAAAAAGAAGATATGTTGAAGCATTCATACAAGATGGAAAATTAATGAAATCATTTAAAACTAGAAAATTCATGTTTGATTTTCCACATACCATCACTTAATCTACTTGAAACAACCAGGTATTCATCTAGAGCTGCCAGGTGTGTATGGATCTCGCCTTCAAAGGCTAAAAATACTGATTTTCACACCAAAAATAAAAATTGTGTAGAAAAGATTTGAACTAAATTAATTTAAACTATCACATTGGGCATGCCAAAACCTGTTGTCACAGGGATTTTCACCTGAGAGCTAAGTTTGAAAACTTAGCAATCTCATGCAACATGGGAACAACTACGAGCCTGTGGGTTGCTCATTGTGTAGATGAACCTCTAGATTATGGGTCAGATCCCCTTTAGATATCCTAAAACTAACTTGACTAGGAAAAGGAATAGAAGGAATCTTGTAATTTCAAACCTATACTAATATGTGATACACCAATGGATAAAAATCGAGATGTAGTTGAAAAATCACAAATCACTCACTAAAGAAAAGTGTATTATCTCACAACCCCAACAAACATGCTTTGCAATAAAGATTCCTATGAGAGGTTTTAGTTTTCTGAAATTTATAAAAAATGAAAAAAAAAATGACGTTTTCACTATTTTAATACCCAGAATGTTAAACACACTCACAGAAATGCACTGTAACATGTTACTTTTTGCATTCAACATTTAAGGAAATTTATGAAATAAAGGATAAAATAATATTTCAATCAAGTAATTTACAAACAATATTAAAACCCAAAATATTGAGAAGGAAAACCAACTTCTATTATGAAAAATCAGGAATCTCTGCTACAAACTACATCAACTCAATATAAATATCCTTATATTTGTAGTAGCAAAATATGGCAATAAGAAAGGAACGTATTATCAAACTTAGTATCTCCCATCATTTTGTGCAATAGCCACAACTCACTGCTTTGAGCCAAAGAACAACTGCCTTCACTATTTTCCTCAAGATAGTAAACAATTCCATTTCTCATACCTTTTGCAATCATTCTTCTGAAACCTTTTCTGATTTCACAGCTAGATTCATTAAAGCTAATCTCAAATCCCTTACCGCACAACTATCTTACTCATAATAAATCTTGCCTTGATACTTCAACATAATAGACATCAATAGCTTTATGTTTTCCATCAATAGACATGGTTCCCTTATTACATATAGGTGTAGAGCCCTCACCATAAAATGTGATTCATCCTCCATCATAATTTTATATCTTAATGAATGTTATTTTGCCTCCCATCATTTGATTTGAATATTCAAAATCAATAATCCACAATATGGATTCTTCTCTTGCATGTAGAGCAGTCTTCACAGTTTTTTCTGCAATTTTATGACTTTTGGATTTGTTATTATCATCATCCTTGATTGCCAAGAACAACACTTCATTGTTTGAATCATTTCCACCTTTGTCTTCCAATGAATGAGTCTCCACTAAACAAAAACTCTTCTTTTCTTTATCTTTGTTATCAGTCCTAGTATTTATGTTATTCCTTTTATAAATTTCTTTTCTTTCATCATTGAACATCTTATAATCTTTCTTAAAAGGGCATTTAGAAATATAATGTCCTACTCTTACACAATAGAAACATTTGAAGGGTATCTTACCTTTATAATTTTTGGATCCTTTCTTCAGTCTTCTAACAAAATTTGCCTCTATATCATTTGGATCATAGCTTTCTTCTGATTCATCTTTATTATTCTTAGTGGCCTTGAATGCAACATCTTTCTTCTTAGACCAACCATCTTCAAGTTCAAACATCTCAAAGGTAGAGACTACTCCATAGAGTTCTTCCAAAGTATATTTATCTAGATAATTACTTTGTTGAATAACAATCAACAAGCTTTTGTAAGGTCTAGGCATAGTTCTCATAACCTTTGGTACAACTTCATTGTCTTTTACAGTTCAACTAGTGCCTCTGATTGTATTGACAATTTCATTCACCCGACGCAGGTAGCCTTCTATATCCTCATACTCATACATTCTCATAGTATCAAATTTATTCTGCTGATTTTGGAACTTGATTTGCTTGATTCTTATCTCTTTTATATATGTTGCCCAAATTTTCTCAAACATCATATGTGATCTTGTATCCCATGACTTTCAGCAGCTCTGAATCATCTAATACACTTATAATACTATTCCTAGCCTTTGCCTTATTCTCATGTGTCTTGATTTCATCTAGTATATATTAAAGGAGTGTAATAATTTCTAATAGCTTTCAAAAACTCCAAATGACATAGAGTCCAAATGAGATTCCATCCTTTCCTTCCAAAATTTTTAATTTGCTCCATCAAACTTTGCTATTTTGACACCATGTTCTCTTTCCATCTTGGATCTACATCAAGCGTTTAAGCTTCTTCAAGAGGAACTCAACTTTGATACCAAATTTTTAACACCTCTAAATGCTGTGAGGGGGGGAGATGAATCAACATGCACAAAACTTAACTATTTTGTCATAATTCCTTCATGATTAACTTTAATCCAACTAATCATCAGTAAAAGTTATTTCAATTATAATACACACAAGAACACTGGATTTACAGGGAAACCCAAAGTGGAAAAACCATAATGAAAATCTTACTCATGGGATGAATAAAAATATTACAATAATTGTTTTAGTCACACTGCTCCCTTAAAGGACTTTCAAGCTAACATGTACTACCTCATGGCAAGATACAGATTTGCACAAGCTGCCAAAAGAGAAAATAATCTTCCAACTTGTATAGGGAAAAAATGAAATGAAAAGATATAAGATCTCTTGATCAAACACTCCAATAACTCTATGAAAATTGCACTTCTTCTACCTCTGCTTAATATTTCAAACTTACTCTTTCCTACATATCATACTTCAAATACTCTTTCCTGCGTATCAGACTTCAAATACTATTTCCTGCATATCAAACTTTAGATACTCTTTCTTCCATGTCAAACATCAGATACTCTCTTGCATACCAGTCTTCAAATACTCTTTCTTGCATATCAGACTTTGGATGCTCCTTCTTGCATATCCAATATCATATACTCTTTCCTGCATATCTCAACATTCTAGAGCACAACTCTCCATACTAAACACAACTCTCATACTTCTCTGTACCAAGTAGTGTACTGCATCAAGTTGACATTAATACACATGCCATGTTGATATTAATGACAACACTGAACTCATAATGCTAACAATATTATGTTCAACAACATATTATAGTTTTCTCTCTTTTTGGAGGGCAATTATTTTACCTCACAGGGTGTTTCTGTCTTTCTTCACTCTATGAGAGACTTGCAATGTACATGGATACCTAACATGGCTAGTAGCTAGCCCCCTCCTCCTCCTCCTCATCGTCATCATCGTCGTCGTCGTCGTCGTCGTCATCATCATCATCATCATCATCATCATCATCATCATCATCGTCGTCGTCGTCGTCGTCGTCGTCATCGTCGTCATCATCATCGTCATCATCGTCGTCGTCGTCGTCGTTGTCGTCGTCGTCATCATCATCATCATCA
>MU223818.1:294959-330877 GCA_018584345.1 Thuja plicata | reverse complement strand
AAAAATTTAAAAAAACTTGGAAAATTCCTTCCCAAACTTGAAAAAATTCATCAAAATCACAAAAAAATCCATTAAAAGACTCAAGAATAGGATCAAATGCTTACCTTAGATGAAGAAAACGTCTTTGTGGAAGCAATCCCTTGCCCTGCGATCGATCTCTTTCAACAAGAATCAATTTGCCTTCAACAAGCAAAAATGGAGAGCAAATGAAAACAGATGTCTGCTGCAAAACAAATTGATAAGGAATGTTTGGAAGACCTCTTTTAGGGTCGTTTTAGGGTTTAGAAGGGAAAAATAGATTAAAATAATCTATTCTACACATGTTTAATTGTTGTTTAAGTGGCAAAATTTTTAAAAAAACAGTGAAAAATGCTTTTTTTAAATTTTTCTGGGCGTGTTTAGCCCGGATGCACCCGGATGCCCTGTGGGTGCCATCCGGAAGCACATCCCAGGCGCTTGGATGCTTGTGGATGCTTCCAGACAGCACCCAGGCAGCACCCGTTCCAGCATCAGCATCCGTGCGCACACGCATCCGCATCAGAGCGAAAACAGGGCGCATCGGTATCTAAGCTTGAGATGTCTTGTTATTTTCTTCATTTCCTTGTAGTTTTTTAGGTTTCTTAGTTTCATTTACAACACTTATTAGCTCTTGTTCAAGATCCACTTCTCACTCTCCATCAAAGTAGTCTTCATCTTCTTGATCTTCAACGCTAGTTTCGTCTAATGTTGAAGATCAAGAAGATGAAGACTGCTGCAAAGGTGGAAGAAGGATTGATCAGAGTAAAAGGTAAACTCCCTAAGAGGTCTTCGCCCTCTTTTGATATGACCCTTTGGTCCCATAAGAAGGGGGCCAAAGGTAAATCTTAATATTGGAGGATCATAGGTTTAGGTTGAGATTTTGGTTTCTTTCTCTAGTTTGTGTTCGCATGTAGTTCTTCTCATGCATTGTTTGTTCCAGCTTGAGGGAGCCTGATGTTAAAACCCTCGCTTTGGTCTTGATCCGTTCCTTGTTCAATGTTAAGGGGCTGTCTTTGAATATCTTTAGCAACCTTTTTGTAAAGGGTTTTAGGTCCCCTTCAAAACCTGTTTTCACTTAATCAAAAACGTTAGTTTCGTCTAGGGTCATGAATAAAATCTCATCATTTAAGGAGTCATCGTCACCATCATCTGATGAGCAGCTTTCTTCCTTAGAATAGAGGTTTCTTTTGAAATTCTGAGTCCTCTTTTCCTTTTCCTTGTATTTCTTTTTGTTGAGCTTAGACTTCTTTTCAAAGCTGCTATCCTCACTCTTCTCATATGGACATTTAGCTGCAAAATGTCCTACCTTGCCACAGTTGAAACACTTGAAAGACAACTTGCCTTCATGTTTGGTAGAATCCTTTTTTAACTTTCTTATGAAGTGTGCCTCTTCAAAATCAGATTCTCCATCAGAACTCTGACTAGACAAATGTTTTTTTGAAGCTTTGGTTGTCTCCCTTTTGGACGATGAATCAGAACTTGTCCTCATCTCATAGGCTGTTAAAATGCCATAGAGCTTGTCAATAGTCATCTTGTCAAGATCAGCCATCTCTTCAAATGCTGAAACTTTTGCATCAAATCTCAAGGGTAGAGATCTTAGAATATTCTGAACTACAACATTGTCTTCAACCTTTTCACCTAGGCCCTTAAGAGAATTTACAATTTCATCATCTCTCAAAAAATAAGCTACAACATTCTCTTCTTCCTACATCCTGAGACTTTCAAATTGCATGCTATGAGTTTGTAGCTTGACCCTTTTAACCTTGTCATCTCCTTCATATGTATTTTTTAGCTTCTCCCACATGTCATGAGCTGCATCACAATGCATGACCTTCACAAATTCTGTCTCTGATAAGCCACATAAGATTGCATTTGTGGCTTTTGTATTGCATTCAAAAGCCCTCTTCCCATTAACACTTGTTAGAGGATTTGAAGGGGTTGTATAACCAGGTACTACATTGTTTCAAAGATTGAAACCAAGGGACATGGGATAGGCTTGCGTTCGAACACACCAGAAGACATAATTGGAGCCACCGAATAAGGGTGCTTTGTTTATAGCAAGACCTTCAAGAGCATTCATGTGTGCTATCAAGATCAATCTCCAAGCTTTCAAGCTTTATTTCCGAAGGTGACCTGCTCTGATACCAATTGAAGAGCACACAGGAAATACTGAGGGGCGGGGGGTGAATCAGTATTTCAGATTTTTAAAAATTTAAACTTACAAACACCATAAAACCATAGTTACCAAGAGACACGTCTCGGAGACGGAAACATGTCTTAGAGACTTTTCGCGTCTATGGCTGGAGAATTCATGGCGAAGTCTCCTGAAGAATCCGAGTCTCCGATTCCAAAAAATGAAGTCTCCTGCACATCTCCTGATTAAAAACAAATTTAAAATACAACATTAAGTCATTTTATGATTTTGACCCTTATTTTAATGTTTTAACTTTTTTTTAGCAAGGCCATTTTAAATGATTTAAGTCATTACTATTTGACTCTATATTAATATGTCATTACTATTTAGTATTATTTTTTGACTCTTTAAACTTTTAATGTTCAATTTTCACACTTGTACCTTTCCATTGTTCTTGTTTTCAAAGCACAATGTTATGAATCTATGGTATTTCTTAGAAATTATTAAATTATATTAAAAAAAAATTGCCGTCTCCAAGTATTGGTATCGGTACCAGTACTGGAGACCTCCAAGTCTCTCCGTCTCCTGGTAACCTTGCATAAAACATAAGATAGCAACCATCAAGACACAAACACTAGATTTCTTGTGGAACACCCTTTTGAGTAAAAAACCATGACATTCAAATGGTTTTCATTAAAACAATGGGCACCGACCCAGATTACAAATGTGAGCACCAATCTACAGAGAGCACCAACTCTCAGAAATACGAAAATCAATGATATTTCTTAGAACTGTATTTTCAGCAGTAGATGTCTTGAAGAATGTAGGCTTGCAGGCTTTCAGCAGACCAAAAGACAGTAAAACAATAATATTATTTTCTCTCTTTTTCTTAAATTTTTTTCATCAGCTTAACTCATAACACCCAGCCTCATCTGATTAATACCACCATATGCAGCAAACTCGTACCAAGGAAATATAAACACTCAGCATTCTACAGTCGGCAATCACACAGAAAAAGCTTCACACTATACAACTTTAATTCTGCTAAAAGATTTTATTCAAAGCAGCTCATTTACATTTGATTCTCTTATTTTTAATTGCACATCTCAAAATAAAATCAATTCTTCCCCTTTTGGCCATCAACAGCTGAAGAAGATCCCCCTATTTAAACACATAGTACCAAAATTCTTCCAGCTCTTGACCCTGTTCAAGTGTTCACCCTACCAATTTTTGTTTCAAATCACACACTTGAAGAAAAAATAAGCCATTCCCTACTATCAAAAAGAAAAACACAGCTTAAAAAAAACCGCATGTTTCTTATCCGCGCACCAAAAACACTTCACTTTCCAACTGTACATGCAGCAGTTCTAAATAAAAAACACGACAACCAGTTTTAATTGAAAACATGCTACTTCAATTCAAGACACAACTCTAGTGATAACTCCCAGCCTCCATTCAAAACACACATGGCCTATTTTTCAGCTCATTCTAACTGTTAACACCTCCCCAAGGTTATACTTGACTTATAACTGCCTTTTTAAAAAAAATCATATTGCCTAGTTGTGTCTTTTATGACACGACCCTTCAAATCCCAGTTTATTAAATATTTAATTCAAAACTGAAGCTGGGAATATCTTCCTATGCACGCACAACTCCATCTTTTCAGCCACTTTTCATATCAAACAAAATCCTTCAAAGATTTAATACACGTCTGAAATGTGGCTCCAAAGACCAGCCACGTCTCCTTCTAAAGATGCATGGCTGAAAGCAAGCTTTATAAAAACACAGGGCACCTTCTTGGTCAACACAAAGTCATTATTCAAACAATGACATGGCAAATAATCAGACATGGCAAGAAAATAGACAAGTAGGCAGCTGACAAGCAGCTGATGTAGACACACAACCAGCTGAAGCAGTTCAAGCAGCTCAAACAGCTCAAGCATGTCATGCACGTCAAGCAGCTGAATCCAATTCTCTGAAATTTAAACGACTTTGATTATCAACTTTTGACATCGACTTTGATCACAAACTTTTGACTTAAACTCTCGATTATTAAAGCTTAGCTAATTTTGTGCAACCAATACACAGAGGCATTGAGTGAAGATTAAGCATGGAAGCTCTTCTTATAAGATGATAAGGCATGGGATCCTGATGGTAATATCCAATAAAATCTGTGTCATGACGCTTTACAAAATTTAGGCAAATGTGGGCAGAATTTGTGCAAAATCTCCGCTTTCTTTGCCAATATTTTATGAATTTTAGCTGCTATGGGACAAACAATTTTTTTATTCTTTTTGATTTTGAGCTGGTGAGCTCCATGTTTCAAACAAAATTGCATGGATATTAGCTCATGTAAGTTAAAATCATGGCTACTGAAGACACAGAAGAGGCTTCCCATTTTCCCAGATAATCTCCAGCAGTGGCCGGAAGGATTGGATTTATGGAATCACATCTGATTTAGGGCATTCTATACAGTCATGGAGTGAAGTGCTGAAGAATTTAGATAAGCTTCAAAAGCTGCATACACTTATTTTTGAAACATGACACAATTTGAGTAGAGGATATTATTTCACCGATGTCAATATAAATGATACCAAAATTATGAAAGACCTAATTGGTAAGCATCCACAAAACAAAAGGGAAAGACAAATAAAAAATGGAAAGTGGCATTGTTTTTAAACAAAAGTAGTTGTGAAACTTTTTAGAGGTATAGAAACATTTATAAATACTTGACCTATTCTTTGTAAATATCTTATTAATTCTTAGCTTAGCTGATTTGGGGCAAAACATTGCAAAGAGGCATTTTAGAGTCTGTATCACAACACATCATATCAATTATCAGATAAAGACAGACATAGTTTCTGGGTGCTTGGCGTGAATGTCAAACCTTTTAAGAAGATTTAGCTGATTTTGGGCAAGCAATATGCAGAGATATTGAGAGTTTGCTTCCCAATACATTTCCCAAAAATTATACAAATTTAGATGGATTTTGTGTAAGCCCTTAAAGTTATTCTGTTAATAACTTAAGGGAACATGGATTATTTTGGGCAAGCAAAATTAAGAGCCATGGAGTGGAGATTGATTTCAAAAGTATCATTTGTTTCTTTTTACAATATTGGAAGGCATGAAAATTAAGTACTGATATCTGCAGCGCAAAAACTAAAAACATTTATAGAGATCATAGTTGCAGAAATCTTAAAAACATTGTGATTAATAAATTATTTCAATTAATCGCCAGTTGGCTCTAATGTCAATATTGGCAATCAAATGGTCAATTTGTTTTTTGATGTATTTTTGACCAAATAATTGCAATTGAATCATGAAAAAATCCATTTTCAAGGTAAATTTTTTTTTCTGGGTCTTTTTCTCATTTATGCAGTACTTTTTCCCTAATCTTAACCCTAACCTAATTTTCCTTAATTAGCTTAAAAAATCTTTATCTTTTGGTTTGTAGAGTTATTTTCAAGAAAGATTTTTAGTATGCTGCAGAACACAGACAGAAATGGAGAATTTTTTGTTTTCTCGCGACTACCCCAAGCAAATTCATATTTGATGGAATATGAATTGGTTTGGGACAACAGTTTCAAATTGATATTGCGTTGGTTTGTTGAGCTGTACTAGACACAATGAACTTTGTGCAATAGAGTTGGGTGTTTCACTTTGAAGCTCTATGGCATTTAGACAAGTATGAATAAGTTCTGGGAAACTCTTGACAAAAATGATGCTGGCAGTTCAACTAATTCGGGATGAGTGTTATGATGAGAAATTGAGGTGAGGCCTTCCTAAAAATTGGGTCTACCTGTCTTGGGAATCATGAGTTTGGTGTTGATTTAATGGTTAGTAAAATCAATCTTACTAAGATTATGGATTGAATGGGAAGTGTGATCCAAGTGGATTCATTAAAGAGTCAAGGCAAGTCCAGCGATACCATCAAGTCCATTTTCATGTTATGCAATGCTGCTAAGTCATTTTTTATGCTTTGTGGTACTGCCAAACCACCTCAAGAGGTCTGTGTACTTCCAAATTCATCAATCCATCCCCATCACATTGCACACACATTTTCAGAAGTACATGTCAATATGGGCAGATCAGACATGATATCATCCAAGTGCACTCATAACTTTACTCATCATTGGTTTTGTTAGAGATCCAAACATCTATCGACCAACCTGCTATAAGCTTCATCCATGACGTATGATATTCCGAGTGGCGATAATATTTCTGCCCCTGCCCTTGAAGTGGCAAAAGCCAATATATAGCGTTACATTTTAGCATGGCTCAGCATGGCTCTTAGGAGATGAGGAGTCAGATTTTACCATTTCACTATCAATAATGGTTCTTTATCCTCTGTGGCTCTGTGACATTGTGCATGTGGTAAATATCATCAAGGTGTAGTTAGTGGATGATAGCTGGCATTACATCTTGCTCTAGATTATGCCATTTGCATAGATAGATTTGTAAAGTTTTTTGTTCCAGCTCTGTAATCTTTCCCAGCTCTATTCTTTGAATGCTATTCATCATTTGAATGTCATTGGTTACTATTGCTTCTGAATAATAGTTAACTATTGCTTCTGCGGGGAACACATGTAGATTTTTCATTCTAAGAATTTAGAGTGATGTTCCCTCTGATATTTCCTCATATCTGGAACAAACATCCCAAATAGATCAATGGGAGAAAGCATCCAAAAAGAAAAAGAAATGGTTAAAATTTTAGCAATGAACAATTACAATTGTTTTCTGATGAAGCGAAATGGGGCAATCTACCAGGGGCTCCTGCTCAGTAAGAAAAGGATTTATATATTTCAATCATTAATAATATTGCATGCCAGCCCAGAACAATATTAATAATATTGCATGACAGCCCAGAACAATATAACTTATGCCTTTTTGAATTTAAATGTGGACTGTAAAGACGTCTTAGTAATCCTTATAATTTACTTTTACCAAGGACAGCCTATTGCTGCTGCATAAAATGTGCAGAGTAGATCTTATATAGTATCTTGGTTAGAATTTGCCCCAAAACCATGGAAGGATGGCAAATTAAGCCAACATTTCCAGAGTAAATATATGGTACATTTGACTCAAATTCAATGTATAGGTAGTTGCCTGTAGATCTAATACTTCTTACACAGTTTATTTGAATTTCTTCTTGAGCAGCTCCATTTTGAATTTCTTCTCAAGCAGCTCCATCAGTTCACTCTTCACCATTGCTTGAATTTGAAGATTGGAATCTTGGGCTCTCGAGGCACTTCATACCCTATTTGACCTTATCTAAAATAATCAGACGGGCCTGTTGTAACAGTTTCATACTCAGAAGTAGTGATGGCATTGTACTAGAGTGTTATTATATGCTTCATTTTTTAATCACAGTCAGAATGCAGAAGGACAAGCCATTCCCTGTAATGAACCTTTCAGTAACCATGGTTTTGACCAAGAAGAGAATGATGCATCTTATTTGAGCATTACCAAAATATGGGAGCAATTCCTATATATTAGCTGCCACTCGTGAATCATTTATATTCCATCATTAGCTCTTTTTGGATGATGTAGGATGCACTGATAGACCAACACTCTCATGGGAGGCAAATTGGTGCAATGGCTTTGTGGAAGTGATTTCTTGACCTGTGTTTATGATGTCCCATAAAAGGGGCAACGTCTCATCAGACTGGGGCGGTGAGGCTTTTGAGAACAGAAATTAGTTGCTCCCATTACTGTTTTTGTACTACTTGCTCATGAAAATTTGAAATCTTATCCAGAAACAGATGGAATATTTTCATTAGAGCTTCATTTTAGTTCTATGAAGACAAGGAATGTTTTTAAGCTCTTTCTACTACTTGGAAGTAATGCTTGATTTGGAGGGAGAGTATTTGTAGGTGAGAAGTAAAATGGCAATCTTCATGTAGCTGAATGTTTCTCTTCCCCACAAGAAGTTTCTGACATCTACTCATGAAGATTGTGGTAAGTGGTGCTCTGAAAATGTTTGATTGGTGGCAAACCAGAAACATTCACTTGTTAGCATCACAATACAATCATGGCCTAGCTACTATATTAACTTTCATCAATATCCTATGTGAATTGTAAATAACCAAATATGTAGAAACATATAATAATGGCGACATTGGGAAGTGAGGGGGACTTCAATGATTTAGTTTGTTTCTGTGGAATTTTTCACTATACGGGTGTATATTTTGATACTCATCAGCTTGATGAATATTATCCATCTGATGGGAAAAGCTTATGGAAAACCTGTGCTAGTTTTGTTTACATTGACATTTTGGATCATAGTCCATGATCCATCACCAAGATGAAAGTTATTGATCTCTCTATGACCCTTTAATTTGTGATACTTATTGTTGAATAATCAAAAGGCAAGAGGACATTCATAGAGAATTAGCAACTGGGGAAGGAATGGTGATTGTAGTAAATCTATTGCCTGTGGTTTTTTTCGTGCTCCAGTGTTTTTCCCAGTTAGAAAAGCTTTTGCATTAGTTCAGTTGGATAAGAGTTGCTGATTTTAAATGACATCAATTTTAGAGTTTCTGAGAGGGCCTAGTAACTTCATGTGCTAATTAATGAATTATGTATAACTACATTGTCATGGGGGAGCATTCCCACCAAGCTCTGCACCTGCATCATTGCAATGATAAGTGATTGAACTTACTGCTAGTCCATAGCTAAGCAAATACAGCAGTAATTAGAATCACTGCATTGCAGTCTTACAAAATCAACACCTGATTTGAGCTGAGGAGTTCTTGTATTTCCTGATTGATAATTTTCCTACATATGCAGAAAGGGTCATAAATATGTTTGTTATAATATTATCATGGCAGTAGGTGCTATCAGTGGTAACATCAAGGCTATGCAGTCAATGTTCCTGTTTACTGCTCTAATTATTACACCCTATCTGTTAAAAGGGATCCAAAGCATATGGTTTTTCTTTCTTTTTTCAGTCTGGAAAGTGTCCAACTGAGCAAATGCAATAAGTGGTAATCACACAGAAACAATATCTTCAATATAAATGTTTGAGTGTAATGAAATCCACTCTTGAAATTCATGTTGAGACACTTTTCTTATTAATAGTAAAAATATACAAAGTTATACATTTTTAGAGAGTTTTACATAAATTGGAATGTGTTTTGCTACTGCAAACTGAAAAAATCTAAACACGTTTCAGAACTAGAGTAGCATCTCTTATGCTTCCAATTGTCTACTAAAATTGCAGGACTTGCGGGAGCTACTGCTGAAGTGCACTGTTATGATGTATTGACAAATAAATGGGCAAGGTAAATGATATACTTAATATATAATTCCGAATTTGAATTACATGTATTGGTTCTGTTCTTCACAAATCCGCAATTGATTATCTGATATCTCGTCCCTTCAGTAACTAAATTTCCTGGATTCTTGTCTGCTTGCCATTCTTAAAACCAGTAATATCAGGTAAGGTGTTATGTAACACATGAGACTCAATTTAATCTGTGAATTGGTCTGTGATTATTCTCTCGAAGGTATATGTTAGCTGCAATGAGATCAAACATGCAGCAAGGGACCTTACAACTCTTTTTGTTAATTTTATTTCTCAAAGTTGAACCAAAATTTGATTTTAAACTAATGGGAATTTTTTTTTTTTGACCAGTCAACTAATGGGAATTTTTAAAACACAAGACATCTTACAATTACCCTAACCATTTAAATATTTACATTTTTTGAGTTCTGCTTGTTATGAATTTGAAATTAATAATTATAGGATGCAATCTTAATATTCTTGGTCAGGAATATGAAATTATATAATGCAGTCTTAATATTGCTTGAAGTAATTGACAA
The DNA here is from genome assembly GCA_018584345.1 of Thuja plicata. Classification (NCBI taxonomy): domain Eukaryota; kingdom Viridiplantae; phylum Streptophyta; class Pinopsida; order Cupressales; family Cupressaceae; genus Thuja; species Thuja plicata. The sequence continues at coordinate 320,901 of MU223818.1, read as the reverse complement.
CACTATATGCAGGCTTACTCCTGTAGGAGATCCACCATCTCCTCGGGCAGCACACGTTGCAACTGCTGTGGGTACAATGGTTGTAATTCAGGTATTAATGGTGCTGATGTCATGGTACTGTCATACTGACATTGGCTCTGATAGTAATTTTTTCTATCCACACTCACACAAGGCTGGTTTTTGCTTGTCAATATTCTATGCAGGGTGGCATTGGACCTGCTGGGCTGTCAACAGAAGATCTACATGTTCTAGATTTAACACAACAACGGCCGCGTTGGCACAGGTTAATTTTACCTAGAATATATGTAAACATATGTTTTTTGTGGAGTATTTTTTGCCTTGTTGCTGATATAATTTGTGTTTATGCAGGGTAGTTGTTCAGGGGCCTGGTCCTGGACCTCGATATGGTCATGTGATGGCTCTAGTAGGGCAGAGATTTCTCTTGGCAATTGGTGGGAATGATGGTAAGACTGCTTTTATTTTGCTTTTGATTTCCTTTTTATGATTCTAACTATAACGTCCATTGTAAGCTATGTTACTTTTGGTGTTTAAGCTTTTATATAGCTATCTTAAATTGTATTGCTGCAAATGCTTATATTTTTCATTTTTCCAGGTAAAAGGCCTTTGGCAGATGTTTGGGCCTTGGATACGGCAGCTAAACCATACGAATGGCGGAAACTAGAGCCAGAAGGGGATGGCCCACCTCCATGCATGTGAGTTGAATAGCAGAGCATTATAACTTCCACTCTGTTTTTAGTCTGCCAATAATTGGCTAGAATAATGCTTAGCATTGTTAAGAAGAGGATAGACATCATGAGTCACATGCAACTTGTTTTGCAAGCAGTATCTAGTAAAATTTTAAATACTTAATGTTACAGCACACCTGAGAGGTGATTCGATTCTTTTGACCAAATTAAACTTTGTATTTTAGCGGGAGATTTAGAACTCTGTGGATCCTTTTTACTGGTCATTGCCTGAGCAAATTTATGGTGTGACTGTCGCTATGGCTACCATTGACCTGTTTTAGGACTACCAACTTGTTGCATTTGATCTTTTTTGAGTTGTTAAGCTGACCTGTTTATAATGTAGGATGCTTATGAAGCCACAAATAGCATCTCCTATAATTTTCAAAATCAGTCATGTAGAATTTTGCAGCTATTAATGCAAAACGAATTAGAGATCTAGCTAGGAAGTAAATAGAAAACTTGCTGAAATAAAAATACAGAAAACAGAGCTACACAAGAATTGAATTCTATTGATCACATTGATTCTCAATACAAGAATTACAATGAATATATAAAGAAGAGAGCAGAAATTATGCATGCATGTAATTTCTGAAGAGGTCGAGAAAACAAAGTGAAGTTCTCTTTAGTTGGCTTACAAAATCTAGAGTATGCAGCATAACCTTCTCCATTAGTCACAAGACTCACAACAAACACTACTGTTGTAGATCTGAAATTAACAGACATAACTGCTAGTCATGCAAATGAAATTAACGCTAACTGAGCATGTAGATTTGACCATCACACCAAAAGCACGTACTGGTGGTGGAGAGGGATCTCATCGTGGATATAGTCGCTACGCCAACACCCCCCCACACAATAGAGCCGGATACAACCCTTTACCATGTGGGATTTGCACCCACTACGTACTATGTTGATAAACCAAACTTATGCTGACGAAGGGTCTAGGGCTTGAGGGACTCGAACTGATGACCTGCGCTCTGATACCATGTAGAATTTTGCAGCTAATAATGCAAAACTAATTAGAGATCTAGCTAGGAAGAAAAAAGAAAACTTGCTGATACAGAAAACAGAGCTGCACAAGAATTGAATTCTATTGATCACATTGATTCTCAATACAAGAATTACAATGAATATATAAAGAAGAGAGCAGAAATTATGCAATAAATGCATGTAATTTCTGAAGAGGTGGAGAAAACAAAGTGAAGTTCTCTTTAGTTGGCTTACAAAATCTAGAGCATGCAACATAACCTTCTCTGTTAGTCACAACAAATTCTACCGTTGTAGATCTGAAATTAACTGACATAACTGCTAGTCATGCAAATGGAAATTAACGCTAACAAGTCAGGGTCAAAGACATTGCATAAGCACTGTTCCACAGATGTTCACTATTATTTGCACCTACATTGTTGTAAGATGGATAGAGCTATTCATGTTATGTTTATAATCTATTAGCACTGAAAAACTAGGACGAGGTGTGAGTATGGTGAATCCCTTGATCTGGACATATTTTCAATGTCTATTTTAATTAATGTGCAACTACTATTGTGGTTGAGTATGATCATATTTGGATATAAAATTGCTACAACTCCCAAATATTGATGATCTTTTTGTTCAGTTGTAAAAGTTAATATGTTGATCCATTCTCTTTTTATTACAGCTAAGTTACCAGTCCTAGCACTGGGATAGGGATGGTGTATGCCAATTTTTTTTCCTTGGGTACATGTATGGTATATTAAAATTTTAAAAATAAAAAAACAGCAATACTCATAATTGCCAATGCTGATAAACAAAATATTTAAATACCTTATGATTTGGAAGAATGAAAATCCTCATAAATTCACAATATGGTTAGCAATGATTTGTCAAATGTAAGTACAAAATGATAATTACAATCAATATTCAATAATTTCCATAATCATGCCTATGCAATAACTGCCTCAGGTATAGAGACTTCAGCAACCTGTGTAATCTTAGTGTCTAGATTGACACAGTCAGGAGTTAGATTTCAATTCCTTGTAACCCAGTTGGTTTTGCTTATTTTTGTGGAAAAGGAGTATGTACTCCAATACTGTCCAGCTGAGGAAGAACTAACAACCTATTGAAATTTGCATACAAAATTTACAATTTCAAAACATAAATTTTAAATTATAATGTATAGCAGCACATGAAAAATTAAAAAAATGAGAAAGTTGAAAAAAAGATGCAGACTTGAGAGAGAATTTTTATTGCAAGAGGCTGCAAGTAAATAGGGTGTTGGCCATGTATGTACCACCATTCACAAGCATCTTTGTTGTACTTATCTTGAAAGCACAAACATCTTGTTTCTTTGAAGATACAAAATCTCAACATATTTGAGTCAACATTCTGTATATCTATATCTGAGAATATTCTTTTGAATGTAGTCTTGTAGCTAGTAGCAACTTCTTCATTCCTATATGGCGCCACCCTCTTTTTCAAGAAATTATATCATTGAGCTATAATGTTTTGGAGACAAAGCAAATGTTAGGAGATGCCAGGGCATTGTCATCTTGTTCCAACAGTCAACAATGTTTTTTTGCGGTCTTTTGAAAAATGCTTGTGTAGTCATGTGGCTTATATTTCGGTCCTTATTTTTCCAATTGTGAAGTTCTTGACATCATATGTTTACCCAAACATGGGTGTTCTGTACTACTGTAATCGGGGTTCAACCCACACTTGTTTCATCAGAATCATAACAGAAAATCAAACTGAGAAATCATTTCTATCATTTCTGAAGTTCATTAATCTGTAAATTTCGCTGCTGTTTTTGTTTTCTGTGGTGTGCTAATTTATTAACTGTGTTAGAAGAAGTGAAGTTTATTCATAAGGAAAGTGCTGTTAATTACAACTAATGTAATAAGCAGTCGTATCGGCATTCCTGGTCGCTATATCTTGCCAATATGGCAGTGTTACACGGTGACATGTTCCATCCAAATAACTCCACATCCTCTAGACGGACGGTTTTGGTACACAGGAATCTGGGTGAAACATCCTTCCAGTACTTCCACCTCCGCCGGGAAAGTGGCGAGGTCACTTACTCAATGTCACACATCATTACATACTGACTGCAACCCTAAACTTCATGGAAACTAGTTTTCCTTTCATGGGGCACTTGGAGAGATGTCATATTGCAGATTTTGCCTTGAAAATTTCAATTCATGTTGTCCCCAAAATTTAGGCACTTGGTCCTCTCATCCTCGCGTCACTGTGTCCCATGTCATAAGAAGCCTACTGCCATAAATGCAACAGGCAACACTCTAATTTGCAATCTCTTTTGCCTTGTTCTTGAAGGCCTTTTCCAATGGGCCTCTAATATGCAAAAGAAAGGTATCCTCTTCTCAGGATGGCGGTGTCATGAAAGTATGTGATAGTCACGGGGAGGTTTTCACAATCTTTTCTTGGAAAGAGTATGTATACTTGCCTTAAATTAACATGTAGGCTTCCTCTTGTTCTTTAATATATCCTATTATTTGTTGCTTTCACAACTCTAATTTATCTGGCTCTAGACAAATTTTAATTTTTAAGTTAGAAGTAGTGTGCAATGAGATTTCACTTGTCTGAGTTCTTATACTCATTTCCACATTGGTTACAATCTATGTTGCATGGGTACTCGTACCCATACCCCTGGGACGTGTACCGGGTACTAGTACACGTACCCAAGAACCAGGTACTCAGTGGGTACTTAGTGGAGAGCATCGCAGCTAAGGACCTTGATTAAGATTTCTGATTTTTGTTTCGGTTTTTTGTTTGCGTATCAGCTTGTTGTTTATCAAGCTTAATTCATTATATAATCAGTTTGAAAATTTGTTACAATACTGATCAACAGTTAACTTTATCACTGTTGAAGTCAGAAGTTTATCATTTGTAATATCAAAGAGAAGAGATTTCTTATTGCTCATCCTGATGATGGCTCACGGAGTGTGATTCGAAACGTCAATGCAAAAAATTTACAACACAATCAAATCCAGAAACTCTTATTAGTTATTTGCAATATGTTATTGTTATATAATTTATGATCTTCTTGTTCATGTTTAAAGTTTGCCTTCTCTGTTATCCATCTAAACATTTAGCATATATTATTATTACAAACATATTACAAATCTGAAACTGAAAACGATACATTACATCTGCAAACTTTATCACTGTTCTTGTTTTGAAAACTCATTGTCATGAATCATATTTTCAGATTTTTTATAAACTATTAAATTGTATAAAAAAAATTGACATACCCAAGTACCCCCGTCCCCCGTGCAACCTTGGTTACAATGCTAACAATATCCCCCATTGCTAGGAACCTGTTCAATCATGGTCATATGGTTCAAAAGTAGTGACATTTCATTAAATTATAATGAGCTAATTGCATGCAGGGAAACTCAACTTGAACTACTAGCTATTTTGTATGACTAAAACAAAAAAAATCTTAAAATTTAAAAGTAGGCATTGTAAATTTTGTGTTATGTATAAGAGGTTTAAATAATCTTTTACAACTTTAATGAAATGCATGTATGTATGTATGCATATGTGTGTGTGTGTGTATGCAGCTAAAAATTAGAATTATGTTTAGAATATCATGTACCAATACATATGCTAAACAAAACCATTACAAATTTCAAATTTTGGAACATATCATTCTAATTTAAATTCAGGTTTTTGTATCAAAAAGATCAAGCCAGAATCTCATGATAGATAAGTTCAGAGTTTGCTAATCAGCAGTGTAGGTCTTTAAAATATCTAAAAGATCAAACTAGAATCACTAAACATTTCGGCATTTAAAAACACAAATCCCAGATGTGTACCCACAGGAGATTGGTTTCAGAATCCGATTCTGGTACATTTCGTACCTGGAATCGCCTGGAAAAGTCCCATGATTCAGCAACCTAGACCAACACAAATTGACACTTTGAGTAGCTTTGATAGATTTTCACAAGCACACTGTTTAAGCACCCTTCATGGATCTCTAAGACTATAACCCATTTTACAACCTGCCAATCGCCACAGATTTCTGCCCCTTTCATATTACCATTGTTCCCATTCCCAAAATGTTTTGAAGCTTGATAAACCCACATGCTACAAACTTCAAGCTCCACAGTAGAATTTGGAAGCTTATAACTATTCCAAATAAAAAGTTATGGCTTGAAGTCCAAAAATTAATTCTGTCTAGAATTATGTAATATCAGGTCAATGCTAAAACACTTCTGCAGATGTTCATCAAACATGGTGAATCCAATTGCTCTATGTTTAGAACATTCAGGTTTGAAATTTGCTCAAATCCATTATTAATCTCCTGCAAAGGATAGACTTTAAAAAACTTCCAACAGGAAAATACTCAAATAGCATACAAGATAGACATGGACATTTATATATCATAAGACTATGACAAGTTGTACATCCATTAAATTGCAAGGAAAAAGTCAAAATCGCTCCCAAGAATGCAATTCTTGCACCCTAAACCATCAATAAGGATAATCATCAGTTAGTCATATGGCCTACCATGTAAAATCAGCCATGACAAACATCAATACAATATGCCTGATCATTGATTTAATCCTAGCTAAAATCGTTATATGACACTTCAAAAAACATAATACTATGTTGCCAGGGTTTTCTAATAAATTCCCCCCCCCCACAATACCCATATATGGGTTCAGATCAAGGCCAGGATGGCTATGGGTTTGCCCAAGATAACAGAAGGACCCACAAGGAACCTAGGTGGGCTTAAGCAAACTTGAGAGGACCCACAGACAAACGTTTTCAAAAACAGACAGTATCCTAAATACTTAATTTTGCCCTGAAGTGAGGACACTTAAAATCTTTTGCTATTTTTATTTTTTGAAAGTTGCAGCATTTTTTTCAAAGGTGAGGACTATTACAGAGAAAAACTAATACCAACAAGAGACAAAGCGCTGCATGGAAAATATTTATCTGTCAGATGTGAGTGAATATTCTATTTTTTCTATGTGTGTGTGTGCGTGTACCGAAAAGGTACCCAGCTCCCCCAAAAAAATTCTGTACCCACGTACCTGTACCCGTTCCCATTCCCGATTTGGTGAGTTAGGTGTTGGTCAAACGTTAGTACTGTTCTGGCAAGAATTTAAACATAGGCGATTTTTTCTATGCCTTTTCTTTCTGAACTTAAAGAATGCAAATGTGATGAGACATTATTTCATTTGTGACAGTATTATGGAATTTTTAGAATATCGGGTGAATGCTTTTTTCTCCAAGAGGTATGAACCTGGTTTTATATTACATAGCGTCTCCATTTTTTTTACTTTGGGATGGGGGACATAATCCACTTTTATATATTATGATCATACAGGGCTATGGTTTTTCACTAGTGGTATGTTTCCCTTGTGATTGGTTGCTTTCTTCATTTTTTTTGACAATCTGGGCAAGGGGTACATGTAGTGTTTGTATTGGGGACCTCACTTTAACCAGGCCATCACATTACCATGATATCCCAAATCTGTACAATTTGGTAATATATGATTTTATTATAATTGAAATTGTCTTATACCAATTTGTGGACAAAGATATCATTCTTGATCGGGTAAATGGTATCTGTTGGAACTCTATTGCTAATGTTTTGCTTGCATTGACAGGTATGCAACTGCAAGTGCCCGTTCAGATGGCTTACTTTTGCTTTGTGGAGGAAGAGATGCAAGCAGTGTGGTACAAACTCTAATTCGTAGCCTCTTATTATTTGAGAATCTATATGCTTTTTGTAGGATGGTGGTCATCATCTTATGTTAGATGTTATGGACAAATTTTTCTGTTATGATTTATATCAAGATGCTCAGTTTCTGAGAACAATATGTTGTTTCAATTTTGTGAATTTATTATGTTAACAAAATAGTTTGATTTTGAGTATATGTTTCCGCAAAGTGCTTTCAAGATATATACTTTAGTGGATAGTCTTGAGAATAAATATTTACAATAGAAATATTGTATATGCAACTAGAATTAACAGCAGTGTTTACAGAGAGCCCCAAAATGTAAGAACATTTTTCATAAGGCAGATTATAAAGATGGTATTCTTGCCTCTCTTCTTAATGGATTTTATATGCATGTGCAAGTGACATGTTGAAAATGGTAACCTCAAAACATTTTTTGCAGTACAGTGACAACACTTAATGTGAGTGAAAGGGTGAGACGAGTGGGATTTATAGTTATTCATAATGACAGAGTAGCACATAAAATCATCAACTCAAACCAATTGCCTTCTAGCTTGTCATTCTGGAGATATAATTAGTTATTCCATGTTGAACTGAACTAAGAAGTTGCAGTTTATGTCTTTCATAATCTTTTGAAAGCTGGTGCCATCAAATAAAAGGCAAGTGCTCAATAGTTTTTGGATAAATAAGGATGCTGTTTACCAACCATTCTTTTGCCAGTTTTTCAGTATAATTTTTGTGGAATGTTTATTATGTGTGCATGCTGGGATTAGCAGACCCTCGTTCTTGTGTTTCTTTTTCCTGACAATACCTTACATTGAGGATACAGTAAATTTAAGCCATCTTTATATGAAAAATATAATTCTGCTTGTACAATTGCGATGTGGATAAAGGATCTGCCACAGACACTGTTTGAAACCTAGAGATGATGTATTCTGCTAAGTGTCATTGATCTCAGTATTCTGCCACATAAACAAGGATGCTGTTTTCCAACCATTCTGTTGTCAGTTTCTCAGTATAATTTTTGTGGGACATTTATAATGTGCGCATACTTAGGAATAACAGACCCTTGTTCTTGTTTTTCTTTTTCCTAACAATACTGTACATTGAGGATACAGTAATCTTAGGCCATCTTTATATGAAAAATATAATTCTACTTGTACAAGTAGGACATGGAGAAAGGATCTGCCACAGACACTTCTGGAAACCTAGTGATGGTGTATTATGCTAAGCATCATTGATCTCAATGGCTAAGTTTCCTGAAAGCATTATATCGACATTTTGGATTAAAGATGTCACATTTGCATCTAGGTGTTTCATTATTGTCATCGAAGCCAAGATTTTTTGCAATTTTTTTTGTACTGTTACTACCTTATTCATTCTTTATCACTTTATTGTCAAATTTCTAAAGAGAAAACATTCACAAGACCTATAGTTCCTAACAATATTATACGCATCAAATTTCATCCAGTTTAGCCTAAATTTCAGTAGCCTAAATTTCAAATGTCCACTTCAGCATTTAAAATAAATCTTAAAGAAGTGTTTGAAGGATCATAATTATACATTCAAATAAAATATATGATCAATCAACTCTTATAATTTATTTAAAATGGACACAGTCCATCCATATGTGGATAGAAAAGCCATTTAAAAAAATGCAAAAGATTGGAAATTCTAGATTAACAAACAGAAAACATTAAATCAGTTCACTTTGGAGAAACTTTTTGCATAGGAAAGAACGAATTCATGAAATATCCTTCTTTAGACTTCAAATGAAAATACTCAGAAAACTAATCAGTCAGTAAAATTTGCAGATCTTCAGAAATAATAATGAGATTCAAACACTGTCTTCAAGTACGATCTTATCAGTTCCATTCCTGTATGTATCATTGCCCAATTAAGATTAAAGACTCTAACATATACATGACATTGCTCTGCAGTAGTGTTCTTAAACATTCTCATATAAACTTAAAGAAGAATTTCCTAATTATTCAATTTTCGGACAGTATTTAATGCAATTTGAGAACAATCATTCCCAGGTTCACTCCAATGCCTGAGCAATTGTCAAATCAAGTAATTGATTAATGAGTACGTACAGATCCCCATCCCTAAAAGTAATGCTGTTTGCAAATCAATACACAGAAGTTGAATGCCTTCCAGACATGATCGATTATGGACAAATCACTTTAGAAATGACACACCTACAACATCAACAAGTTGGATCTGGCTTGTCCATCCTTTTCTCCCAGAAATTTCTTCTTGGTTGAGGATGTACAGTATTACCAAATCCTATGTTGATTTATCATAATTTTACTTCGCTATGTCGGTGACAAAAGTAAAGCAATCTCCAGCCCCACTGACTAATCCAATTCAGGAGTTAGCGTCCAGAAATTTGGGGAGTTACTGAGGTTTCCGTCCCATTAGTGGATTGCATCTATTTATTGCATTCTTCAAAACAATTCTCTGATGATCCTTCCTTCATCTAGCCTATATATATTATATATTTGTGCCGCCACAATTGAGGCAAAGTTGGCCTGAGGGATAACTGCCAAAAGGGACTCCACCAAAGAAAGCGATTTAATAAAATTATTTGATTGTTAGTTTTGAAATTTATTTATTTAATAAATTAATACCTTGTTTAATTATTTATAAAACTGACACTAGCAAACAAGAGGGAGCCGGCACTACTAATTGGGAAAATCACAATTCATAGTAATGTCCCTTCAGAACATCAATGGGACTTGAAATTAGATCCAGCTTGAATAGAAAAGTGGTAGATGCTGAAAAAATGTTTAAGACTAAAGTTGTCAGGTCGAGTACGTCTATGGTCTTACCTATAAACCTTTTGCACCATATCAAAAATTAATTGCAAGTAATGGAAGAAAAGGGCAGAACTGTTTGGGAATTCTAGAAAGTAATGACTAGATATTATGATAAGCAACAGAGAATAGGGAGGTAAGATCAGGACACGAGATACTAGAAAGTTTATTTTATGCCCATCCTACTGGGTTCACATCTTCTAGCACTTGATGATCTGAGTGCAGCTGTGCAAGCCTTAAAGGATATTGCACGCATGTTGATAGCCAACACTTTTGTGCTTTTCTTTACAACATGTGCACCTTCTGTGCAACACATGGTGTCATCATGCAGTATTGTGAATGACTCCTTGCATTGTTCATTGCATGAAATTGTTCTTGATCTTGTGCTGATCTTCTCTTCCTTGCACACTGGCACATGACTTTAGGTAGCTTTGTGCATTTCCCTGACAAATTTAGTACATTTGTACACATGGACCATTTCAGCCATAAAACAGAATGCTAATCATTAGGGGTCTCAATTGACAGGTAGTGGAAGGTTGGTGGTTTAAGGCGACTAGTTACATTCCTCTTTCTTGATATATACCTGTAATTCATCCATTTATTTGTGGAATCTTTCACATTGAGGGATATGATGTATTTTATTGTAGTAAAATCAGTTTGACGTCATATGTCATTCTAGTCTCATGTATCCTCATTCCTCTTTGCCATTTTTATAACATTTTTAACATTGTTGATTGTGAATAATAGCAGCACACATTTACCAAAGTCTTTTGCTTGCATTGTTTGATTATGTTTTTTGGTTTTTGTTCATTTGTTTTCCATATTCTATTAACCTATTTTTCTTAAGATGAGATTGTCCCTTGGACCACCTAGGATCCAGATTATTGGTACTATAGTAGTGTTTTTCACGTGCTAGAATAAACACACATACAACAACAACAAAAGGAAGGTTGTCAAGTTGGTTCATATTCTAAGTTAATAGAGGAACATTATTGTAAGAACGAAAGGGCAAATGGCAAAGAAATAATCAAAATTGACTTTAACTGATAGGTAAATGACCAACAACAATTTGTGATGAAATTACTTGCACAAGAGAAGCATATAATTGGAGTTATGGTGCAAATACTTGAGAATAAACCACCATAAGTCTCCAATAAGAACACAAATCACAGTATGATGATCATAAAACTAACCACTAGCTCCTATATATACCTTTTTTATGCCTTGGATGCCACCTAGGCCAACTTAACTACTATATAAGACTATATTAATGATTGTATATATCAATTAAGAGTTAAACTAGCCATAGGTTGGTTAGTCATTACACTATGCACGCTAAAGGATTAAGGGCATAGAGTGCTGCCCCTGGTTAGATAAGTGTTGCACTTGTCATTTATCAACTGTGGATGTTTTTGCACAAAATCTTCATTTCCCCTTTTAGCATTTTTTGTTGGAGAGTTCATCCATTTGATCAAATACTTTGTGTTGTCCTTGATTGCAACCACTTAGTGCATGTTTGAATAATTCTCTTATTGTTTTGCCGTTCTTATCAAGCTTTGGTAGCTAAGTTTGTGCTTGCAAATCTTTGTCCAATAATCTTCTTCAAGCATTAAACATGGAAGACTGGATGTATTTTTGTTGACATAGGTAACTTTAGTTTATATGTTACACTGCCAATCCTCTACAATACCTTATAAGGACCATAATAGTTGGGAGTAATTTTGTTAGCCTTTTATTTTTTTAGTGACATTTGCTTATATGGTGAACAACATGCGAGATGACTTTTTGAGTACTGCGGAAATTTTGAATGGTATTCGTAAAGGTTGTTGCTATAGTGTTTGCTAGAATTGGGTGTAACAAAGTACAAAAATGTGCATATTTGGTGCTAGGACACTAACAACCACAACACCATTTTTCCCTTTAGCTTTGGACAAAACAGGTGATGAATACTTTCTCCCATGGTTGATTTAAAAAATCCAAGGGTTGTAGAAAATTTAGAGTCTTATTTTTCTCCCTTTTATTTTGCAGGCAAACCATGCATTTTGCTACGAATTTCTGAACACATCCCTTTCGATCCATCCCAAAAGAAACCTTGCTTGATTCTATAATAACTCTTCAAAAATGCTGAGTGCCTAACTATTGGAGAAATATTTAATTATGCCTACACTCTAAACGGTTTTGTTCCTATGTAGGGACATAAAGCATTTCCTTTCCATGCTCTGTAGGAGTTTCTTGATGGGAGTTTGAGTATCACTGCCCTTCTCCAACTTTCTCACGCTTTGCCCCAATCTTCCTACAAGATGGAAATGACATACTTTAGTGACTCATCTGCCTACAAGATGGAAATGACATACTTTAGTGACTCTATGGGTTCGTCCCTTCTAGATGGAGCATTAACCACAACTTTATCCTTTCCTTTCTTATAGATGATCTCAAAGTTATATCCCAACATGTTTGCAACCTATTTTTGCTGTTTTTGGGATGACAACCTTTTCTCTAAGAAGTATTTGGGACATATCATGATATGTCTTCGCCTTAAAGTGTCTTTCCCTTGGATAAGGCTTCCATTTTTTGAATGCATATAGAAAAATCAACTTTTCCTCCTCGTAAACTTGATTCAACAAATTCTTACGTTTGAGTTGGTGATTTTCAAATGCAATGGGTCTTCCTTCTTGCATGGATATTGCTCCAATGACATATTTTGAAGCATTACATTCCACAATGAATGTTTTAGAAAAATATTGGGTAGATTGAATTGGAGCTGTGGACATCGCTTACTTTAGCTGATCAAAGGCCTTGGTAGCTGCTTTATTCCACTCAAAGGAGTCCTTTGTTAACCCTTGCTGCGAGAGGTGATGCTATGCTACCATATGTTTTTACAAATTTCTGATGGTAGCATGTAAGCTCTAAGAAACCGCATAGGTTATAAAGGGTCCCAATTATTTTACACTCAATGGCTTTGATCTTGTGAGAATCCACCTTGCTTCCTCATGTGAAACAATATGACCTAGGCACTCCCCTTTTTTGACTCCAAAGACACTTGGATGGGGCCTAGCATAATGTTGAGGTTGCTCTAGAATATATAAAAGGTGATTGACATGATACAAGCTTCCTCAAAAAGTTTTGCTATACATTACAATGTCAACACAGAATTGTTTCCATCCAAAGTAATTATATTATTATATAATTAAATAGATAATGTCCTAATTACTCTGGCACCCCCCTTTAAGATTAACATAAGGATAAACTGAAGTGCTAATGATGAATGCATGAAGGCAAGAATGAATGGGTCCCAACAACAAGGCCCGATTAGGTACCCATGTTAAAACCAATGCAATCTCTCACAACTGGAGAAAAGGAGAAAAACCCAATAGCAAAAAACCCCTCTCCAAAAGAGGAAAAAATAGAGGAGAGTACACGTGACAAGAATGAAGGACACAACATGTCACATTTATACAATCAATATCTCCCCCATGAGAGAGAAAATGAGGATAGGAATTCCCCAAATGAAATAGCAGCTTCTGTGCCAATGATGAAAGCTTGAAGATAGAACATGATCTGCTGCTTGCAAACAACATTTCTCCCCGTAGGAAGAAACGAATCCACTGGTGCTATGAGAAGACATTCCTATAAAATGGAACAATTAGGAATCCAAATCCAAATGGTGTGCGTGTTTGGAAATTGCTCAAATGTCACTATGTCCATGAAGAATGATGATTCTATAGACCAACCAATCACATGCCCAATTAATGTAGAAGGTGACATTTAGGATTGCGAAAATTGATGTAGAACAACACCCATGGGCATTGAAGATGGGTTGACAACATTGACGAGGCTGTTAATAAATAGGAGATGAATGTCCTCTAAGTATTCCCCCAAATCCACAATATGAGACTCTACAAACAATGAAGCAATGTCTGTCAAATAATAATCCCATTCAGGAAGACAGGCAGACACTTGTTGCGACGACTCATTGATAGTACTTGATGAATCACCAACACAAGATGAATTATTTTGCTTAACAGGAATAAGAGCCTCAACCAATCAAGGTGCACCGACTATCTCTGTAGGTGGAGGAGAAACTTGAGATTGTGAAGTGGTATCATATGATGGGCCAAACGCACTCTCAAGCAAGAGTTGAATAACATAATGTGAGACATTACACCATTCATGCCCATGTTGATTTCTCCTATAATATTTACAGTCACAACCCCTTTACATGATTCATTCCCGAAGATAATCTCCAAGGTGTTGCAAAAACAAATACTCTCAACACAAGTAGAAACCTTTGATAACAGCTCAAAATGAAATAATTAAATCTCAAAACCTCAGTACTGGAGGAGCAACTTGAGATTGTGAAGTGGTATCATATGATGGGCCAAACGCACTCTCAAGCAAGAGTTGAATAACATAATGTGGGACATTACACCATTCATGCCCATGTTGATTTCTCCTAGAATATTTACATTCACAACCCCTTTACATGATTCATTCCCGAAGATAATCTCCAAGGTGTTGCAAAAACAAATATTCTCAACACAAGTAGAAACCTTTGATAACAGCTCAAAATGAAATAATTAAATCTCAAAACCTCAGTACATGTAAAGCAGATCCAATAAAGCCCTCTCCCTCGAACAGATCCTTTCTAGGTGCCAGAATGTTCAAGTAATTAACCAGCTAGTGAAAACACAAAAATCTAAATAATTTTACTTGGTGCCAAATATGGAAAAGATACATACATAGGTCTGAAGAGCTTGGACTCACCTTTCCAACGTCTCAAGAATAATGAAAATCAGAGATACTGGTGAAAAATATTAGCTCAGGAGCAAAAACTAGAGATCTAACTTTGTACGAGTATAAAAAAACCTGGAGTAGAATCAGAAGATGAAACACCACCACTGAAAAGTTTTTGAAACTAGCTTTCCAATGATATCTTGTTTGCCCAATTTGGACACCATATGCAATAGTTATGGCAAAAAGCAAAATAGGCTAAATTTAGCCCGTAAATAACCAGTGAATACAACCTTCTGATCTGATTTCTGGAAAATGTTATGGCCAAATGTTCTTGTGTAATTTTTAGCTTTTTTTAAGCTTTTTTATATTTCTCAGAAAATGTGATGAATTTTGGCAAATTGAGATCGACCATGATGGCTATTTAAGGCTCTAAAGAAAACACAAAAATCGTTCTTCTCCAAGACAAACCAATTTTTCTCCTAAAGGTTAGATGTTTCAAAAAATTGGACAGGAACTTAGCAGATCTAGAGCTCTGATACCATGTTGGAGTTATTTGATCAATCCCACAAGCTCTTGAATCACCTGCAATCAAAACACCTATCACATCTGAAGAGAAAAAGCCATGATAAATGCTATGCAACCTTGGGAGAGAATTAATTCAAAGAGGAATATGATATGTAGATTAACATGTAAATGAATTGGGTAAATTACAATGAATGCTTATGAAGCCTATTCTATGAAGCCCAATCCCAGGCACTTGCCTATGCTGCTTCCTCAGAAATCCCTATTTAAGATCTTCTCTTCCAATACAAGCACTTTTGTTAATTCATCTTCCAATACAAGCACTTTTGTTTCTAAGTAGTTTCATTTTTTAAATAATTAGATCAATTGCCTTGCCTAAGGATTGTATGCTCTGTTATTGCTGTTTGTTTAGGTTAAATTTATTTGTCATTTTTGTAGGTGGTGTTAGATCTATATTGGTTTTTCATTTCAATATATTAGAAGTTTCATTTATTTTCATGTAGATCTCAAAATTGAAAAATCACAAAAAAATAGCTTAGGTTTTAGGCAAAAATCATATGGTTAATGAGCAAAAGGCCAAAAACGAACTAGATTATTTTCCTTTCTTGCATCCATGTAGTTTAGTCTTCATAGGAAAATGCAAAAGCAAAAACCGAAAAAAGAAAACAGAATTCTTGATCTCATCACAATGCCATCGATGACATCAACAATCACCAAACAAAGGAGGAAAACATTCACCAAGATGCCAACAAATTGTCAAAGAATGAAAAACAAAACATTCAACTGAAACAAAGCAAGCTTTCAACAATGCAAACAAACTCACCAAGAATAACGCTTGTTCAACTTTCCTAACTCTCACTTGACTATTTCAGTCAAATGTGTCCAGGAATGACCCTTCTTAGAGGCACATTCAAGAAGAGATGAACAATAGTCAATTATGTATGAGTTTCGTATAAGAGAGAATGCCTTTATGACCCTTCATTGAACTTATTGACATCCGTCTCGAAGTGTTAACACTCCGATGAGCCACAAGACAATGTACAAACACACCAACAACTCAACATCCAAACTTTTAAAAGAACCCAGCAATCAGCCATTCAGCCATTCAGCCTTCCAGTCTTCCTTCCTTGTGAAGTGAACAAGCTAAGTGGTCTGATCTGTATCAACAAATAATGCTGTAATCAACAAATAATGCTGTCACTCTCTAGACTCTCCAAGTTCACGCAGAGGGTAGTCAATTCAACTTTCCGTTGCTCAATTGGCTTTTGCCACAAGAGCAGAAGTAGATTGGGTCTTGGTCATTAACCAAGGGCACAGTGAAATGTGATGGTCCATGTCGTCACTTTGGGGTGAGGTAAATTTAGAATATCAGTCTCAACTTGGACTCGATGCTACAATTCTTTGAATCGCTGGGTCCCACACACCCTCAAAATCCTTTCAAGATACAAGTCAACCTGGACCTGCACTAACAGACCTTTTGGCCTAGACACTGCAATGCATTCTAGGAAGACTGCTAATTCTACATCCTTTTTAGAGAGCACCATGAGTTCAGAGCATTTTTCAGCTGCTCCTGTGAAGTAGCTCCAATGCAATAGATTTGGAAAATTGCTAGTTCTACACTTTTTTTATGTAGAACATTCCTTTTAAATGTTAACTATGCAAATTATGCAGTGAACTGCTGCCTGAGTTATAACCAGGTTTAGATTTTAGGATAGTAGTGTTAAGCAATGCTCAAATTTTAATGAAATTATTTGGGTGTAGACTTATTACATACTTTTCTCATTCGCATTTCCAGGATTAGACGACTCAGAGTTTAAGATGAAACATAGCATAAAATATTGTAATGTGTTGTCTCCTTAGCCGGCCTAATTATATGTACCATTTATTGGTTTTTTCTTTAAGTTTAAGGATATCTTTTATATGTTTTCTCACCATAGTTCTGTTGATTACTGTATTTCAATTTTTTTGCTACAAACATGTGATCGTGGCTTTCTACTATGCCTTCAAGTATCTACTGTTCCATAACATGTATGTTTATCGTTTTATATCTTGATCCATGCTTGCCTAGTTTTAGGACAGACATAATATTTTCTGAAATACAAAAGTTGTTTGCAATTGATGCTGGACTTGTAAGGTTCAATGTTTCACATGTTTGAATGTTTTTATCCGAAATTATAGTGAACCTATTATTAATTGCTAATTCACATGTAAATGACAATTATATGATTTTCATATTTGAATTTTGTAGCCCTTGTCTAGTGCATACGGTCTTGCAAAACACAGAGATGGGCGCTGGGAATGGGCAATTGCTCCTGGTGTATCACCTTCTCCTAGATATCAACATGCAGCTGTAAGTGAGCAATGACGAATCAGCCATTGCACATGCTTACACTCAAACATCCACAGACAAATAAAATGTCACAGCACACACAATGGTGATCTTTTTTTATTTCTTTGGGACTTCTTGCTTCCACATAAACCTGATTGAACTGGTTTTAATCAGGTTTTTGTTAATGCAAGACTCCATGTCTCTGGGGGAGCCCTTGGCGGCGGACGCATGGTAGAAGATTCTTCTAGTGTTGCAGGTATGTTTGATTTATGCTTCAGAACTTGATTTAATAATAATGACTTAAATGAGAACTCTGTTTGGCAACAGGAAGATACTTAGCTGAGGATTTTACACACCTACAACTAATGATTTTTATATCTTGATTTTTTTCTTTGTTTTTTTGCAGTTTTGGACACTGCAGCTGGTGTCTGGTGTGATAGCAAATCTGTTGTTACAAGTCCTCGGACAGGAAGGTATAGTGCAGATGCAGCTGGTGGGGATGCATCAGTTGAGCTTACAAGGCGTTGTCGTCATGCTGCAGCAGCTGTGGGTGATCTAATTTATATTTATGGTGGCTTGCGTGGGGGTATGTATCATTTTTCCAAAGAATAATCAAACTTTTACGATGGAACACTATGACTGGTTTTGTAGCTTGAATATATAAGTTTTCTAGTTTAAACATGCGAGTCCTAAAGATGTAAATTGCGATACGTAGAACACATTGGCAAGTGGCAAATGGCAAGATTTTGTATTTGCAGTGAACCAAAAACTAGAACTAGCCATTCGACAATTTTTTAATTATGCTATTTTACTACTTTTTAAAATTCTACTTATTTTATTTTTCTCACTGTACTTTTTTCAACATTATCTTGAGTGGAGGTACCTTACATGCTATGCCATAGGACCTAAAGTCCAAAACGCATTCAGAGTTTATCATTACAAATATTTTCTTTTGCCAAAAATCGATTCTCTTTTTTATTTGTGCAATTTATATATGTTTGTGTACTGCTACACTTTTTAAACTTGCATGGAAAAGAAGTTGTTTTTTGGAGGGGTATGGTTGTTGTTGGGGGGGGGGATTTGCCTTTCAGTACTCTTTGTGAATGCCTTGCTTCTCATATGAAGAATTTTTATAAGATTATTAATTTCTTCTGTGTAATTGTTATAAAAAATTGGATGTCTTCAATGAAAACTCGTGGGTGCAACATATTATCTACATTTTGCAAGGAATTCTTTAGCAATTTTGGACCATCATAAATTGCTACAAAAGTGCAAAATATAATATAGTTGTCAAAATTCATTGTGGAGACGAATGGGAACTTTTGGTGGGAATTCTTGAACACGCCAATTGTATCCTAAGGACATGAAATTGACTTGGTTGTAAAACTTTTTGAAGTGACCTGTTTTACTATCTTGTAAATATCAATGAAAGAGCTGAGATTTAGGAATGATGGGCTATGAGATAAGGTTCTCAGCTCTAGATGGTAAGAGGTAGTTTTGAAGCAACATGCATTTAGAATAGATAAGCAAATCCTATAACTAACTTGGATTTCCTCATGCATAATATAACTGTAGACCATGTATTTGTGAGAAACACATATACAAAAATGTTCAAAAGATTGTCTTCCTGCAATTATCTCTATTGTGTAATTGAGTTTCTACACCATAGGAATGCATAAATGAGGGTATACTATATGTGTTGGGACGCCTGTAGAGGCTTGCCGCTTCACTGTAAATTAGTATGACACTTGATTTCTAGCAAAGCTGCCCTCATCTTGTGCACGTTAAGGTAATTATAAAGTCTGTTGGGCATGTAGTATAGAAAGAAGATGGTATTTTTTTTGATCTATAACAGTTTTATATTTTTATCGATTTTGGAAATAAGAAAGTACATATCTGCTTATTACAAAAAGCATTTGGCATTTTAGGAGCCTCCGTGCCCATATTTTGATTAGTAAACCTATGTCTTTGCATCGACCCTCGCTATTTGATCATATACATATTTTTACAGTCACAGACAAACTGTCTATCTTCTATCCAGCATAGCTATAGAGAGCATGATGCTCAATACAGATTTGGGTTACAAACAAAAAACCATAACAGGTTATATATGTGGCACAAAAAAGTATTCCGAAATTAGCAAAAACCGATTTCTACATCGCCCTAAGAGGCTAGCAAGTTGTAGTCTTTAACCTTTGGTTCCAAACCTTTTGCATTCCTAGTGCCATCGGTAGAGGGTTCACATTACCATAGTGGTTCAACAACAAAATTGAGAATTCTGCAAGCTTCAAACCGGTTAAGGGCTTCGCCTGCCGTGACGCCTTCCTTGCCTTCGTCTTGGCACCTCCACATTGAAGACATTGGGAGGGTTGTCGGCTTGGAGTTCTGCCACAGACCTTGGAGTTGTTGTCTGCAACACCCGCTTTAAGGTAGCTCATTTCCTTCCAATTTGAAATCTGTATTCACCTTTGTCGACTGGTCCCCACCAACGAAGAAAAGGGATGAGACCATAAATTCTTCCCACCTCCAGGTCTTCAAAGCACTCGGAGTAGTCGAAGCCGATTCCAGGATATGATCTAAATCCAGCAATAACTCTGGTTTAAACAACAGGGTCATTATCCTTTTAACTTCTGCTTCTGCCTCCCTTGGCTCCAAAGCACAGACGATAAACATTGAGATCACATTAATGTTGAGTCTCCATTTTCCATGCCTATTCTCGAATTGAGGCCCCATGACATCAATGACCGTCATTGCCAGCTCCATGTCTTCGATACAGAGCATCCCTAGCATTCTTTGCTTGCTCACAGGGCCCTTAAATCCTTTTTGTTGGTTTGTAGTGTCAATGGAGAACGTGGCTTCCATGACGCTTGAACACTGCTAAAACTAAAAAACATAATCTGCCCAAATGCCAACTCTCAAATACGACAACTCGCATTTGCTACTGCCTACACCTTGCCTTTATAGAATCACCACTTACCATAATAATGTGCATTAACTCAGACGCTTCAAACCAGGACGCCGCCATTCAATTACATGATGTCATTCCTTAAAAAGCCGTCGAAAAAGACTCTTTGGCATAACTGCCCCGAGATTTCACACAAGCACAATCTATCAAGGCATCTGCATTTGTCAGACCTCTCCAATCAATGATGTCACATCACCACCTCAGCAAAGATCACGATCACAAATTCTAAGACCTGCCAAAAGCTAATATTTCCATATTTATTTGAAATTACGTTTAAATTTTAAATTCGAGACAATTTAAAAATTTAAAATATCCCGCCACTCCTCTACGGTGAAATCATCAAAATGTATGCCTTCATTGAGGTTGAAAGAGGTTGCCCAGTTGGAAAGAACATCAGCCTCGTGATTCCCTTCCCTTCTAATATGGCTGATTTTGAAATTATCAAAGGAGTCTAAAAGGAGGCCGATCTTATCAATAATACCTTGTAGGTGCCATGCTGTCACCTCCCTGTTTTTTATAGCATTGATGATAATTTCAGAGTCACCTTCCAGGTGCATCCTTTGAACTTTTAACTTCTTGGCAACTTTGACAGCTAAAAGGACAGCTCTTGCTTCCACCATGTTATTTGTTCCGTTCACAAGTTTTTGGGCTGCAATAGCAATGACATTTCCTTTCTAGTCTCTGGAAATAGTTCCAGCACCAGAAGGGCCTGTATTACCTTTGGAAGCCCCATCAAAGTTTAGTTTTACCCAGTCTTCATCCGATTGCATCCACACCACATGCTTGATATTGTTTTTGTTGGACTTTTGCCCACATATTCCACCATTCCTGATCTTCAAGCACGACCAGCCTTGATGGATAATCCTATCCTCCTTAGTGTAGACAAGGTTATTACTTCTTAGGATGGCCGCTCTCATGGATTCCTCAACCGAGATATTAATTCTCCCTTTTATTTTGTCAACCAATTCTTCCTTCTTCTGGAAGTTCCTTCTGTTCCTTTCCTTCCAAATTTCCCAAATTACAATTGAGGGGCATATTTTCCAAATAGAAGATAGGGCCGAAGCCTTGATAGGGAGTGGCTAGCTTGAGAAGACCTCTTTAACACTATTTTGCATTGGACCAATCCAATTTAGCTTTGTCTTAATCATTGCCCAACATTCTTCTGCAAAGGGGCATCTTATTAGAAGGTGGTCAATATCTTCTGAGTTTGCATTGCATAACACACATTTTGTAGGGCCTTGAAACCCAAATCTCTTTCTTCTCTCTGCTGTGAGGGTTTTTCCATGGATTGTCAGCCAAGCAAAGGCTCCTGCTTTTGGGAGACACTCTCTATCCCAACATAAATGCATTGGCCATCCTAGGGTTTCATTATCCCCTTCAAGGGTTAAGTATCCGATCTTTACTGAGTAATCCCCACTTCGGGCAGCACACCAAAAAATTGAGTCCCTTTTACAGGTGATTAAGACACTCCTATTAAAGATTTCCATCATTAGAACCAATTGTTCAGCTGATAAACCATGATTATCAACCTTTTTCCAAGACCAGACAGTCCCTATATCTGATTGCTGTCTTTCAACATAGTCCACCACTTTAGACCCCCACTGTGCTGTGAGGATCCTGCTAACCTCAGAAAATCTCACATCTTCAGCTAACACCGAATGACCATTCCAGGAATCTTTCCAGAAATTGGCATTTTTTCCATCTCCCACATTCCAAGAGAGGCGATTTGTGATAAGCCTTCTGCAGTCAAGCATGAAATTCCATAGGGTAGAGCCTTTTGGTGGATCTCTTATGGTCAGGATTCTTTCCTTTGCCGAACTATCCAGATATTTAGCCCTTAGAACTTTTGCCCATAAACAGTCAGGGTTTGTATACATATTCCAGACCATTTTGACTCCAAGAGCAAGGTTCATTTTTCTCCAATCTCTAAGCCCTGCTCCCCCTTTAAGTTTCTGACAGCAAATCTTGTCCCAAGCCAACAAAGGCCACTTCTCCCCCTCATTAGTCCCCTTCCAAAAAAATTTCCTCATTCTTTTAGTAAGATAATCAAGGACTTGGGAAGGAATTTTGAAGCAGCTCATGGTATAAATAGGGATAGCAGAAATAACAGTTTGCATTATAACCATTTGCCCTTCCATCCTTTCATTTTGCGTAAACAGGAGTCAATAATCTATTTCTCTAAGCGGGGCTTTGAGGCTCCTTCAACTAGAGGCACACCCAGATATTTTGCAGGTAGCTTGCCAGTCCGAATGTGAAGAATGTTGCTCAGCTGAGATTGTTGATTTCTACTATAGTGGAAGAAGTAAACCTCAGATTTGTGCCAGTTGATACATTGCCTAGAAGCCTCTCTATATCTATCTAATGTTGCTTTGATGATCCTAGCTTCCCTGACTGAAGCATCGCCCATAAGAAAGTTGTCATCGACAAATTGAAGGTGGAAGAGAGGGTCAATCCCTTCAGCAATGCAGTCCCTTTCCATTGACTACTTCTTCGCTTGCTGGCAATAAGTCTGCCCAACACTTCCACCATGATGATAAAGAGGAAAGGTGTAATGGTGTCACCTTGCCTGATCCCCCTAGTAGTCTCGAAGAAGCCCTGTGGGCTACCATTTACTAATATAGAGAACCTAGGAGTATTCAAGAAACTTGCTATCCACTTTAACCACCCCTCAACAAACCCAAATTGTTTCATAATTTGAATCCAAAATTCCCTATTAACATTGTCATAAGCCTTTTAACATCTAATTTAATCACCATCTTAGACACCTTAGCATTCCTGATTGTATGAATAGCTTCATGAGCAATAACAATACCTTCAAAAATAGATCTGTTCGGGGCAAAGTCACTTTGTTCTGGCGAGATGATATACTTGAGTAATGGTTTTAATCTATTAGCGGCCACTTTGGCTATCACCTTATAAGTGGTGTTACATAGTGCAATGAGTCTGTAGTCATCAAAGGTTAAACTATCAGCTTTCTTGGGGATTAGGGCAATAAAGGTGTTGTTCAAATCTTAAAGAACAAAACCACCTGCTCGGGATCCTCCACCACTTCCCATAGGTCCTTCCCCAAGATATCCTAGGTTGTCTGAAAAAAGATTGCTGGGAATCCATCAGGCCCTGGGGCCTTATCACTCCCCATAGCAAAGAGAGCCTTCTTGACTTCCTCTATAGATATTGGTCTTAGAAGAATAACATTTTGTTCATCAGAAATACATTTGGGAATCAAATTTAACAAACCATCAACATTACCTAGGTTATCCAAGTCTAGCAAAAATATGTTTGAAAAAACTTACAGCTTCATCATTAATCTGATCCAGGGTATTAAGCAGGTCCCCCGCTATGAAGTTGATCAAGAAGATTCTATTTCGTGTCTTCACTGACTTATGGAAGAACTTGGTGTTTCTGTCTCCATCCTTGAGCCAAGTTTCTCGAGACTTTTGCCTCCAGAAAGTCTCTTCCCGAGACAAAATCTTTTTATATTTCCTCATTAAATCCTGCTCCATCTCAAAACAATCTTTATCCATACCTGATGTAATGACCCCATCATTCAGCAATGCTAAGCTTTGTTCAATCTTAAGCTTCTCCACAAAGATGTTTTGAAACACATCTCGGTTCCAAATTTTCAATTGGGTTTTAAGGAACTGGAGATTTTTAAAAAAGAGAAAGGAATTGTTACCATCCCATTGTAGAGAATTGCCCCACCATTCAGAAATTTCTAGAAACCCTTCTGCTCTTAACCACATAGCTTCAAATTTAAAAGGGAGAGCTATCCGGGTTGCATCTTCCTGGATATGGCAGCATATAGGGAAGTGATCAGATCCTGCTATGGGCATGATATTAGCTGAACATAACCAATTGCACTCCTCACAAGGGCCAACCTGTAGAAAACGATCTAGTTTTTCTGCAATGTTTGAGAAATCCCGTCTTCTGTTGGTCCAAGTGAATTCGCCTTGATTGAAAACCACTTCGTTCAGCCCACTGTTTGAAACAAAATCAACAAAATTCCTTTGACTGACCCCCATCCAGCCTTTACCCCCTTTCTTTTCAGAGGGACTTAAGATAGCATTAAAGTCACCCCCAAGTAGAAAATTCTCCTCTGGCCTGTCTTCTAAGAACCCAGAGATATATTGCCACAGTAATTGCTTATCCCTAACATTATTGGACCATAAATATTGAAGATATAAAACTTAGAGAGGAGTTGTTTTGAGGAGATCTCTGCAAGATGCCAATTTGAAGCTTGGCTGATTATATCAACCATACTCCTTCATACTTGAGGCTCACATCACACAAAGACAATAGTTACAAAACAGGGGAGGCACAACATTGGGATGTTGAACCAGAGTCTGCGGAGTTGGAAGGCCACTTTGATGACGAATTGCGACGAAGGCCAAAGTTCGTATGAAGGCCACTCAATCTTGTATGTGGGTTCAAGATTCGGGTATGAAAGCAAAAGTTCGTATGAAGGCCACTCCATCTTGTATGCGGGTTTGAGATTCGGGTTCGAAATTCGTCATCAAAGTGGCCTTCCAACTCCGCAGACTCTAGTTCAACATCCCAATGCTGTGCCTCCCCTGTTTTGTAACTATTGTATTTGTGTGATGTGAGCCTCAAGTTTGAATGCACAAAGACCAAGTTATCTACCTTCTTGGAGTTTAGTCGGTTGCATTTTATTGAGTGGATGGGGTATGTGGTCCAGTTCCTCTCGGATGATGATGAACTAGCAACCTATCAAGATTTACAATTTTGAAATTAGAGAGTTAAGAGTTTTGAATATAAATTTTTAAAATATAATTTATAAATAACAAATTCAATATTTATCAACAAGTCTTTAGAAATTAGAATCTTAAGAGTAAAGAACTTGTGATAAAATTTTGATGGCAATGGGCTGCAGCAGCTGGTACATTTCTCCATTGAAGTACCACCATTTATGAGCATCAACATCTTTCTTGTCTGCAAGAACTTCATGACCACAATCATCGGTGCTCGAGAAACTCATGAATTTAGACCTCATTGCAGGTCGTAGGTGCACGGGAAAGAGTCTTCGAAGGGCTGCCTTGTACCCTTGACCAACTTCAGGATCTCTATATGGAGCAACTCTAGTGGCACTCTCACCGAGGACAGATTGGCTATAGTACCTG
>MU223818.1:275955-293638 GCA_018584345.1 Thuja plicata | reverse complement strand
AACTTGCCTTCCCAGCTGCTTCGTCTGCTTGTTTTTGCTCTTGAATATATTTGTTCACAATGTGGTTTGGAAGTAAGGTTTTAGGAAGAACCCCATTAACTCTTGGTTTCCCTGTACAAAATTTAATATCTTGTTGAGGAATAAAACACAAATGTGCTTTCACTCTACTGTAAGAGCTACTAGATTCCTCTTTGCAGTGGCTGCAAATCCACACATAACCTCCTCCACCTAGCATTGGTTTAACCATCTCCACATATTTCCATAGTGGAGAGCGTCTGTCTATTTTGAAGCAGGAGTTTTCGGTTGTAGAAGCACTTGCAGCCATTCTTTGATTCTGAATCTACAAGCAACACACAGCGAAAAAACTCATTCAGACCTTGTAAGAAAAATTGTAAAAAGAAACTCTGATTCAGCAGACAATCACAAACTCAAAGTTAAAAAACTAGTAAAAACAAACAAAATTGAAATATTAAATAAGTTATAACTAATGAGCAAAACGAAAACTCAAAACAAAATGAGAAAATCTGAAAATGCATAAGTATAACCCACCTCTGCAAAAACTGGAGTCTGTGTCTGCTACGATCCTTGCTGGAAGTGGAAGATGAACTGTCCCTGCTGGAAGTGGAAGATTAACTTGTGCTCACAGCCTCACTGTGTAGTGGCTGCTGGAAGAGTTAGTGGTTGCTGGAAGAGTTAGCATCTACTGGAAGAGTTGTTTATAAACCAGTTGTGGCTGCTAGAAACCAAAGTTACCAAACGCATGAAATGATAAATGATAAATCCAATGCGTTGTTTACAAGTCTAAAACCGTGCATATAAAAAAATCGGGACGCTTTAGGGTTTTAAGGCGGAACAAAAGAATAAAAAAACAATAAAATAAAGCGTTGAAAGTCGAAACAACTTGAAATTCCCGCAAATTCGTCCGAAATTCGGTAAAACTTGCTGCCATTCGTTCTGGATTCGTTTTTTTATTTTGAAATTCGTTTTGGACTCGTCAAAATTCGTCCAGGGTCCGGTTTACTGAATTCCTAGCGAATTACCCAAACAAATCCCGAATTTGATACGAATTCGAACTGAATTCGAATTTCGGACGAATCGAATGTCGAATTCCAGGTGCAGGGGACAAATATGGTAACTTAGCTTGCAATTGATGATGGTGATTGCAAGCTACCTAGTGATGTTGAGGCTGATCCTGAGGCTGGGCTTGACACTGCTATTACTGATGCTAGTGCCACTGTTTGTGCTTCTAATCTGCTGCCTAATCTGCAACAGAAGAATGATGAAGATTTTTTTGATGATATTTTGATCACTGATGACTGATTCAGTGATTATTAATGTTGGCATTATTGTTTTTGAACCGAAACATTGATATGGTGGTGTATATTGGCATTTTGTTATGTCATTTGAACTAAAACAACAATATATGTGGTTGTCTATTTTGCTATGTTGCTTTATTATTAGCATAGTAATGCATGATCTTATTTGCTGCTGCATATATATATATATAAAATAAATTTCTTGTACGGATGAACCCAAAATGAATTGAACCCAGCCCAAAAATTTTTTGGACAAATTTCGAACCCGCATACAAACCGGAATCCGAACCGGCAACTTAGCCTTTTATTAACTTACTGACTTTAGAATTTTTTACAACAAAATTCAGTGACACTGCCTACAACTGTTTTCGACGATATTCCAATTCATCTTTCTTTAATTCCTGCAAAGTAGAATGATATCACTTTGGGCTCATTAGTGTCCCAACCTGTTCAATTGAATCAGATATGATCAAATCTAAATCAATATAATTATCAGTATCTCTGTTGGTATATGAGACCCAAATATATTTTGAACCTCCGGTATATTCTAAGTGTATTATCTGTATCACTGCCAGTGGGACTCAAAATATCGTGAAAATTTGATACTTTTTTATTCTGATTTTGTCTAAAAACTGGAACTGAAAAGCTATTTTCCTATTGGTAGTTAACTTTTACCCAAAAAAAACTGTGTTTTTGTTTTGATTGAGTTTTATGCAAATAAATGTTTTGTCTCTTACCTGACCAAGTCTTTTGCTGCATGATCCTCTGCAACCCCTTGGCTGGGATCCTGCGAAGATTACAGACAACAGATTTTTATTATTTCAGCCCAAAATTCCACAGGCATGCTCATCTGATTACCTTACTCCTTACCACAACTATATTTAACTGGAGAGTATAAGAGGCAACACATTAAACTGCTTAAATTTCTTAAACACATTATTCTCAAGTTTGAGAAGATACACTGTCAACCTCATAGTGCAATCATCACCAAAATGTTGGAAGTATAGAGCATTAGGTGTCTGATGTTATTTGCATTGTACTGCTCAATTTTTTTAATCATCATTTGGTCCCAAACATCTGACCAAGCCTTTTGCTGCATGATAACAGAAATAAATGTTTTGTCTCTTACCTGACCAAGTCTTTTGCTGCATGATCCCCTGCAACCCCTTGGATGGGATCCTGCTAAGATTACAGACTACATATTTTTATTATTTCAGCCCAAAATTCCACAGGCATGCTTATCTGATTACCTCTTGCAATATATTCTGTCATTGTCGTCACTGCTTAATTACTCCTTACCACAACTCTATTTAACTGGAGAGTATAAGAGGCAACACATTAAACTGCTTAAATTTCTCAAACACATCATTCTTGGGTTTGAGAAGATACACTGTCAACCTCATAGTGCAATCATCACCAAAATGTAGGAAGTATAGAGCATTAGGTGTCTGATGTTATTTGCATTGTACTGCTCAATTTTTTTAATCATCATTTGGTCCCAAACATCTGCATGCACCGATTTGATTTAACAGGTGTCAGTGTCACTGTATGTGGTACCTTTGGGAAGAATGCTTTCCTTCTTTTCTTTATCCTTAAAATGTGCAAACATACCCATTTCCAAATCTGAAAAGAAATCAAACTGAAAAAAATATTATTTTTTGTTCTACTTGAGCATTCAACAAAACTCTTGTACCAATCATTCTGGCTAGTCCCCGAGCACCAAGTTGCTCTTCTTGAATAATTGCATTGGGAAACCATGAAGATTTTTGCATCCTTCCCTTCATCAACCTTATTAAATTGTCAAGTTTTGCTCATTGTCTCTAACTATATAATTATTGCCGTACAATGTTTCTTTGTATGACACTTCAGCAAAACAACACCTAATATTGGGACCAGAACTTCTTGATATATTCAAAGAAAAACATAAACTGCCTTAGATCACTTAGAATTGACCAACAAAACACTCTCCAAGGTTGACTCTTCTCCTTAATAAAATCGCCCATTGTAACTATTTTGTGCAATAGTCTGCCATTTAGTTTATCAAAAATGATATTATCTTCCATTGCAGTTAAATTGAAAGTTTCAGCAAGTATTGAAAATGGAGGGATGCTATTTAACTTTTCTCTTGATGGATGCTAGATGATCCCTTACATATTTACAATTCAACAAATGTTGTTGAACAGCTATTCCTCTTGCTTTACGCAGTTACTTTCCTTTTTATCCACCAGTGTTTTTGGTCCAGAATGTTCTGCTCCTCTACCTCAACCTGACTTGGCCCAGGTAGTTTCAACCTCCCTTTCAAGCAAGCATCCCATGGTATTCTCAGGAGCTTCCCGTCCTCGTTTTAATAGTATGACTGTGTTCTACATTCTATGTTTTTACGGGCATCTGAAATAAAAGAGCAAAACACTATGAAGGGAAATCTCCAAGACCATTGCCATAGCATCACAACCCTCCCAAAGAAAAACTCCTGCACCCGTCAGCTAAAAGCCTTATTGGTTTTATTGACACATTCGAATTGTTGTAGAAGATGGCTTGTGAGCAACCTGAGTTTCATGGTTTTTCCTTTGGTCTGTCTCCAACATGACGAATTTGGGGATTAGTCAACCTGGACTTGGCCACAACATATGGTACTCAGAACCACAAAGGTTTCATGCTGAAGGGTTTTCTTAACTTTTCTTTCTATTGTGCATGTTTATATGTGGCTGTGGTGTTTTCACTGGGTTTAGCAATAATATTTTCCTGTTCGGAATAAACAGAGTTTGCAGATCATGACCAGCATTAATTTCTTGTCTATCATATAAGTTCTCTTATTTAGGTTCTTTGGTGTCCTTGACTGTGGGTAGAATTATTTTTCACCATACTTTCCCTTGGTGTCATGAACTTCTACATTTTAACCTTAAGAGCCACTGTCATGTAATCATTTGTTTATGTGACAGACTTTTGTTATTTTAATAAACAGGCTTTTTATTTGTCAAATGAAAAGAACTTAGTTCCTGATTTTTGATGTGTGCACCATTATTTTGTACAGGTGTATTGCTTGACGACTTGCTCGTAGCTGAAGATCTTGCAGCAGCCGAAACAACATCAGCTGCATCACATGCAGCAGCTGTTGCTGCAACAACAATTGGTAATGCGCAACAAGGAACAAATGTACGGAATTATCCTTATGGTGATGGACGAGCAAGGCACCCGCCTACAGAAGCCGTCTCTGATGGTGCTGTTGTGATGGGAAGCCCCGTTGCACCTCCCATCAATGGGGACATGTTCAGAGATATCAGTACAGAAAATGCAATAATTCCAGGACAGAGGTAAACATCTCCATGCATTTATTGATTAAAGAACAAAATTGTGTATACACTCTTAACATCACAAGAGGTTGTAGAAATGTTTTATTCATCGCAACAAGTTTTTGTTTTGAGTTAGTATTTATAATCTCTTAGACAAATTTGTTGATTTCGTGAATGCATTCTTACTTAGGCATTCAATGACTAATTTTCCACTTTGCAGGAGGTTGGGCAAAGGTGTAGAGTCTCTAGTAGAGGCCTCAGCTGCTGAGGCTGAAGCTATAAGTGCAGCATTGGCTGCTGCTAAAGCTCGTCAGAGTAATGGAATAGTAGATCAATCTCCTGATAGAGATGGGGGCGCAGAGTCAACCTTAAGTGGGAAGAAACTAACTACACCAAGCAAGATCCAAGATGCAGTAGTGCCAAACTACACTCCACCAACTGGAGTTAGGCTTCATCACAGAGCGGTACTGGGACACATTCTAAGTTGAAGCAATCCAGAATCAATTCTGAATAGTAGATGTATGAGTTGCCAGTTTATTTGAGGTGATTTCTGCAATATAAATGACTAGTTTCTTTTTCTGCCCATTTAGGTGGTCGTTGCTGCAGAGACTGGTGGAGCCTTAGGTGGAATGGTAAGATCACTTTCCATAGATCAGTTTGAAAATGAAGGTCGTCGAGTGAGCTATGGAACACCTGAGAGTGCCAATGCAGCAAGAAAGTTGTTGGACAGGCAGATGTCAATCAACAGTGTGCCTAAAAAGGTGATTAATGAGATGTCTTTTTCATCTGAATATTCAAAAGTGGCCCAGAATACTTTATAAAATTTCATTAACAGAAGTGATAAGCTTTCAGGAATCAGGGTATATTCAATGGATCGATTGATCATTGATGTATGCAGGTCTTAGCGTATTTGTTAAAGCCTCGGGGCTGGAAGCCTCCAGTACGCAGACAATTCTTCTTAGATTGCAATGAAATTGCTGAACTTTGTGATACTTCAGAGCGAATTTTTTCTCGTGAACCAAGTGTATTGCAGATCAAGGCTCCTGTGAAAATATTTGGGGATTTACATGGTCAGTTTGGGGATCTGATGCGTTTATTTGATGAGTATGGAGCTCCATCAACTGCAGGTGACATAACGTAAGTGTATATTTGTGCTGATGTAAAGCAGGAAGCACTTCAATTATGTAGATTTATAGTTATACTTTTGTGGTTCTCTTTTTTCATTCTTTCTGAATATATACTACTATACAGTATAACATTGATTAGTTTCTTGTTAAATGTAATTTTAACAACTGAAATAATGCATGTCTAAGAGACACTGCATAGTTTTAAGTAGAAAAAATAGATTGTATGTGATCTTTCAAGTTATGTTCCTCAATTGTCTGACTTTTAAGCATATACAGTTTATGCAAGTTTGTACATTGACCATACAGTAGATGCTTTCTTAACAGTCATTATTAAAATAATTTTATTGTTTGATATAAAATCTGCATGTTTTATTACATTAATGGCTAATTTAATTTTCTTTATGAAAAGTGTCGAAGGAATGGATTAATTAAATTTTCTAGTTTTTTTTCAGCTGCCCTCCTTTTATAGTCAATAATATAATATTATTTAAGTATTAGTTCAAGGTTCGAATTCAACTTTGAGTTTGGCAACAATAAAATTTGAATAAAGTTTAGAAGGGTAAAAACTTTGGCTAAAAATTGACATTGAATTTGCCTTAATATAAGTTTATGTTTTTTTAAAAAAAAAATAGAAGTAGTTTAATATTGCCAAATAGATTTGAAATAAAATTATATTATAAAATAAGTCTGAAATGAAACAATCGAAGTGAATTTATTAATTATTAAAATTAAATAATATTATATTAAATTTAAAAATGATAAAATTTTAGATATTAAATTGAAATAATAGATTTGAACTTCATATTTAGGGTCCAATGAACTTCATACCCGCCTGGGTTTCTTGCCTCTTCCAAATAGCCGAACATATTTTTGTTAATAAAAGCCCAAGCATGGTTTTGTACAAAATCTAGGGCGAATAATTCGAACTTAATACATAAAGTTCACCAAACCTTGTGACATGTAACTCACTTATACATAAGTCATTAATTGACTCTAGCAAGCTCTGCAATAGATGCATCCAAGTTGTTATACTTAGGGGCTATGTTCAATGCTTTGTTGCCCCTTCCTTGTAGTGATCTTGCTTATGTGATAGAAGATGTAAGTTGGAATCGACACAAACCAAGTCTTTTGCTTTTTTTGCAGCCAATTGGCTATGCTTCATTGAGTGGATAAGGAGTATGTAATCCAAGTCCGTTTAGCCGAGGAAGAACTTGCAACTTGTTGAAATTGGAGAGAAAATCAACACAATTTAGAAATAGAAAATGCAAAATAAATAAAGAATGGTTAGTACCGAAGTCTACAATACAAATGCTAAAAAATAAAACATAAAAATACTTATGATAGATCTTGATTGCAAGAGGCTAGAGGATCAAATGCTCTTGACCATGGAGGTACCACCATGTATGAGCACCTTCCTTGTATTGGTTTTGAAGAGCACAAATACTATGATATCATCATGAGATGAACTTTCCAAACTCTATCGTAACATTTTTCACTACTTGGATTTGAGAAGAATCTTCGTAATGTGGATTTGTACCCATCAACAACTTCACTATCTTTTTATGGTGCAGTTTTCTTTGGCAAAGAAAGTATCTGTGCACTATAATATTTGTGAGATAATGCAAATGCAAGGAGGTGCAATGGTTTGCTCACCTTGTTCCAATAGTGAAGAATGTTTTTTTCCGCCCTTCAAAAAACTATTCCTTCGAGGTTGTTTTCTTTTAGTGTGCTATTATGGCCTTAATTATTTCTATCATGGAGTGTTGCCCCTTGTAGTGATCTTGCTTATATGATAGAAGATGTAAGTTGGAATCGACAAAAACCAAGTCTTTTGCTTTTTATTTGCAGCTGATTGGCTATTATGCTTCATTGAGTGGATAAAGGAGTATGTAATCCAAGTCCGTTTAGCTGAGGAAGAACTTGCAACTCGTGAAATTGGAGAGAAAATCAACACAATTTAGAAATAGAAAATGCAAAATAAATAAAGAATGGTAAGTACTGAAGTCTACAATACAAACGCTAAAAAAAAACATAAAAATACTTATGATAGATCTTGATTGCAAGAGGCTAGAGGAACAAATGCTCTTGACCATGGAGGTACCACCATGTATGAGCACCTTCTTTGTATTGGTTTTGAACAGCACAATTACTATGATATCATCATGAGATGAACTTTCCAAACTCTATCGTAACATTATTCACTACTTGGATTTGAGAAGAATCTTCATAATGTGGATTTGTACCCATCAACAACTTCACTATCTTTGTATGGTGCAGTTTTCTTTGGCAAAGAAAGTATCTTTGCACTATAATATTTGCGAGATAATGCTAATGCAAGGAAGGAGGTGCAATGGTTTGCTCACCTTCTTCCAATAGTGAAGAATGTTTTTTTCCGCACTTCGAAAAACTATTCCTTCGAGGTTGTTTTCTTTTAGTGTGCTATTATGGCCTTCATTATTTCTATCATGGAGTGTTGCCCCTTGTAGTGATCTTGCTTATGTGATAGAAGATGTAAGTTGGAATCGACACAAACCAAGTCTTTTGCTTTTTTTTTTTGCAGCGGATTGGCTATGCTTCATTGAGTGGATAACGGAGTATGTAATCCAAGTCCGTTTAGCCGAGGAAGAACTTGGAACTCGTTGATATTGGAGAGAAAAACAACACAATTTAGAAATGGAAAATGCAAAATAAATAAAGAATGGTAAGTACTGAAGTCTACAATACAAACGTTAAAAGATAAAACATAAAAATACTTATGATAGATCTTGTTGGTTTTGAAGAGCACAAATACTATGATATCACCATGAGATGAACTTTCTAAACTCTATCGTAACATTATTCACTACTTGGATTTGAGAAAAATCTTCGTAATGTGGATTTGTACCCATCAACAACTTCACTATCTTTGTTTGGTGCAGTTTTCTTTGGCAAAGAAAGTATCTTTGCACTATAATATTTGCGAGATAATGCATATGCAAGGAGGTGCAATGGTTTGCTCAACTTCTTCCAATAGTGAAGAATTCTTTTAAGTTTTTTGCCACACTTTGAAAAACTATTCCTTCAAGGTTGTTTTCTTTTAGTGTGCTATTATGGCCTTCATTATTTCTATCATGGAGTTTGCCATCATAGATTTCCCCCAAATGTGGCTGATTTGTATCAGCAAAATTGATCATACTCATGATAGGCTTGATGAAACTCACGACCTAGGACACACGAGCCCAACAATCATCATTTTTTGGCAATGACATTACCTTTTGAGCCCTCTCTGAATTTGATTGCTCCCAGTTACTTCTTTGGTGGCTAATAACCATGACATGTAATGCCTCTTGCATATTAACAAGTTGTCTCAAGATGATAAAATAAGTTGATAGCCCATTAAAATAGAAGTAAACATGCCATAAATCAAATTCAAAAATAAATTAAATAATTATCTAAATTTACCTTCTACAATTCCAAATTTAAGAAAGCCCTGAAAATGCCTTGTGACATATGGTGGTTTGTCACAAACACCCATTATATTTGAGTGCCAATTGCTTGCATTGCCAATAAGTGAGTGTGTATAGAGTGTATGGTGTCCAAAAAATGTGTGCATACCTTTCCTCAATCAAAACACCTATAGCCCTGCAATTTTTCCCATTGTCTCTAATTACTTGGACAATATTTTTAAGACCCACCATTTCTATGGACTCAATGAGGATTTTAGAAATGATTTTTGCTTCCTTGAGTTGCTCCTCACAATCAACCGTCTTCAAAAACATTGACTGCAATAATATTTATTAAAGGCTGGTTTTTGCATGTTTCCATCCATCAAAAACAATACATTCATGTTTCAATCCAAGAATGTTTAATTGGTTTGGTTTGAGCGATGTCTCTAAAATGATTTTTCTTTGGCCAATAAGGTGATGCCCAAGACATGTAAAACCAGAAGGTGTACTTTTGATGCTGCCACCATATCCTGTCAATATGGTGATCTGAGTTGAAAGAAGGCCATTGGCATAAATGAAACATCCAAATATTTCCTCTGCAATGCATTTCCAAAAAGGATGTTGGGAGGCCATTATTGAAACTGTAGGTGTTCTCATTGATGGTTTCCTTGCTTAAGGACGAGAGTTTAATTTTGCTCTTTTTTCTTGTTCCTTCACGAATTCCATAAATTTGTTTTGGCAACCCCTTCCTAGTTCAACCTTCACATATAGCACATAAGTGAGCTTTCACTCGATTATACAAGTTCTTGAATTGGACTTCACGCTAACCACAATTCCAAATGAATGCCCTGCCTCCTAGGTGTTGTTCAAGCATCAGAAATTTTTTCCATAAAGGAGATGCTTGATCATATCTATTTTTTTAAATATCAATACCCACTGAACTTTAACTAGTGGCCATTCCACATAGATTGCAATTTGAGTTTGCTGTTATAAGAAATTCAAATTATAATATTTTAAGTTAAATAAATAAAAAAAATACAACACTACAATTCGTAAAAATTAATGAAGGTTACAACAGACAACAAAAGACATTATACAAAATCTTGAGAACTTTTTTTTAACTTGAGAAAATTCAGTTAAAACTTGAGAAAATTTGTAAAAAACTAAAGAATCAATTAAAATGCTTATCTTAGATGAGTAGATCCTCTTTGTGCAAGTTATCTTCACCCCTTGGCACTTTGTGGTTGATCTCCTTTGAAAAAACCAGCTACCTTTCAAAATGCAAATATGGTTGAGTAAAGGTGTGTTGGAGAGAAATGAAGTTGCCAATGCAAAATTTTGGTATATTTGGGACTTTTTTTTTTTTAATGTGTTGGTACTTTTTACATTTAAAAAAGTGTTCTTTATTGTTTTTCATGCCTGTGACCTGTTGGTGCTTGTGGGAGCACCCAAGGATTCCGTGGTTCTATGGGTACGCTTGTCACATACCCACATGTTGTGTCATAAGGTTCACTGAACTTTATGAATGAAGTTCAAATTCTTAGCCAACATAATCTAAAAAGTTTGTTTAAATTCACTCTAGAGTTTGTATGGAACCACGGTCAGGCTTTGCTTGATGAAAGTTTGTAGGGGTCCAACTATCTTTGGCTGCACAAAGTGTAAATCAAGAGCTTCACAATTCAAGAGTTGAAGGCATTTCATATTTTCGATCAAGTACTTGAAGTAACTGTGCACTTAAAGTAATTGTGAACACCTAATCAGAGGTGTAATCGACTACAGATAGCCTCGACCCATTGATAGGACACATATCTTGCATTGGCTTTCCCTTACAGTTGAAGTAGCTCTTAAGGTTGCAAGTCTCAATGCTGTGCTTGCAGTAGAAGGGAATCCATAGCATTGGAGAGCTTCTCCTCCAGAGACATAATATGCAAGCTTGTACACGGGATGGA
This sequence comes from Thuja plicata, assembly GCA_018584345.1. NCBI lineage: Eukaryota > Viridiplantae > Streptophyta > Pinopsida > Cupressales > Cupressaceae > Thuja > Thuja plicata. The sequence continues at coordinate 282,531 of MU223818.1, read as the reverse complement.
CAGGATTGTGTAACTTTATAGTCACTATTGGCGGCTCTCTCCTGGTCTTCTGTCAACAGTATTGTGTTTGTCATATTTATCATGTATATATTAATAAATTAAAATTAAAAATTTGGGTATATTTAAATTATAATGTTCTTAAATTTTATTATAAAGTACTTAAATATAATATAGCATTGTTTTATATTTATAATTTTAATTTAATAAATGCAAAATTCTGTTTCAACGATCAGATATGCCATCCTCACGGACTGCCATAATTCTGTTTGTATTGTTCCTGATAAATGCTACATATTGTCCATTGATTAATTTTGTATCAACATTTGTATCTCGTACTTTACTCATTTCAATTTTGATTAGTTTCTATGCAACAAATTTTTGTATAGCATAATCATTTGCAACTTTGTTCTCTTCTGCCATTTTCGTAAGACCATAGATATAACTAAATCTTGAAATCCTAATCATCTTGAATGAGTATGATGTCAATCCAGCTCTGTTGCACTCATAATGATCAGTTACATCCTGGCCATTAGGCAGTAGTTTGTGAGATGAGGTTGCTGCATTTTAATTATAATATATTTCCTTCTTTATGGCTGATTATCTTTTTGTGGAGCCATTTTCTTTATTGAACGTTAAACTGTGTTAAAGACTTCCACATCAATAATATCATTGAGGAACACTGTGTATTTGTTTGTAACAAACAGATAGTCCTTAAATCTGACATACATTTGCCATCAGAAACCAAGTTCTGGGTAGACTATAAAAAGCTCTTGCTGCATTTGGTTCCCTAAGTGGCACTCTGATTAAATAAATATCTTAATCCAGGGATTTATGGGTTTGATGAGCAGACTTGCATAATAGTTTACAAAATTAGAAAATTTTAAGGAACTAGTTTGTTTCTCTCAACTTAAAAACACTAATTTGAAATTAGAATCAAGATTATTGACTTTCCTTGTATAGTGGGTGGTATCAGTGTACTCTGCCATTCATGTGTATTATTTTATCTGTAATGAGATGGAACACGCCAACCCTGTTTTAGGTATTTAGTAAGTGAACTGTTCTTCTCTGAAGTTGTGATTCTGAATTTCTGTTTTGTTGCCTGTTAGCACAGAATGTGTAGTTAATTTTGTGTTGTGATTGTGTTCAATGATTTAATGCTTTCTACTATTGTCTTCCAGGTATATTGACTATCTCTTTCTGGGAGACTATGTTGATAGAGGGCAACATAGTCTAGAAACAATATCACTGCTACTGGCCCTTAAGGTTAGAACACGAGTAAAATATTAGTCTTTTTTAAATGCAATGTTTGCATAGCTGGTGCTTATTTTATTATTAATATTTTTCAGGTTGAGTATCCACACAATGTTCATTTAATCCGGGGTAACCATGAAGCTGCAGATATTAATGCTCTTTTTGGGTTCCGAATCGAGTGCATTGAACGCATGGTAACTATAATCCCAAAATTTTGCCAATGGAAGTGTTTTTTTTTATAAAACTCCTATTTGCTAACATTTTCTAACTTGGTATGTTGGATTTTCAAATGAGCAGGGAGAGAGGGATGGAATATGGGCATGGCATCGCATCAATCAACTATTTAATTGGTTGCCTTTGGCAGCACTTATTGAGAAGAAAATCATATGCATGCATGGTGGAATTGGCAGGTCAATTAACCATATAGAGCAGATTGAAAATTTGCAACGTCCAATAACTATGGAAGCAGGATCTGTGGTTCTGATGGATTTGTTATGGTAATAGTTTTTGTCTATTATTTTTGTTCGAGGAAATTTATGCATATTAGAAACAGTGACACATTAAATGTAGATGTAATGTATCTTGCTAAAGACCTACACTTCATTTCTGCCTTCCAGGTCAGATCCAACTGAGAATGACAGTGTTGAAGGTTTGCGGCCAAATGCTCGAGGACCTGGTCTGGTTACATTTGGGGTGAGTTTAAAAGTTTAAAATGGGTTGGATGAAATCAGTTTCTAGATATATAGTTATATAGCTAGTCAGCAATGCTAGAATCTTGTAACCTATAACTAGGATATTCAAAAATCAACTTTTTATAAACATCTTCGGTGACATTAATTTTCTTTTCTTGATCATATAAAAAATATAATAGAGGGATGGTTATTTTAATCTATATAACAATTTGCACAGAACTTTGTCTCATTTACCTATGAAATTCTAATCATCGAGATAATATCATAATCCTGTGGTGATTTTTTTACTTTGCAGCCGGATAGAGTGATGGAATTTTGCAATAATAACGATCTACAGCTAATTGTACGAGCACATGAATGTGTCATGGATGGTTTTGAGCGCTTTGCTCAAGGCCATTTAATCACCCTTTTCTCGGCTACAAATTACTGTGGTAATTTAAAGATAGTTACTTGATCTACAGACTTGAATAAGCAGAGTTTTGAGTTGTGATATTGCTATCAGGATTCAACTGTGTAGTTTTTGAGTCAAACTCATTGACCCATAATTCATGATGTGCTAATTCATGATGTAGTTTTTGAGTCAAACTCATTGACCCATAACTCAACTGTGTAGTTTTGAGTTTTAACGATGTGCTGACTGCAAATAAGTTAATTATTGCAGGTACTGCAAACAATGCTGGTGCTATCTTAGTCCTTGGCAGAGATCTTGTTGTAGTCCCCAAACTGATCCACCCACTTCCTCCAGCAATTACATCACCCGAAACATCACCTGATCACCATGCAGAGGACACATGGATGCAGGTATTGTTTCTTTTCATTTACTCTCTACTGTTTGAATGTTGTATCTTAAAAGATCAGCCATCTTTTGGTACGTTTTATTTTAATCATTCATTCTTCATGTTTTGGTCTTATAATAGGAGCTCAATGTTCAGAGACCTCCGACACCTACGAGAGGACGTCCTCAGACTACAAATGATCGTGGTTCCCTTGCCTGGATTTGAAAACTGTGTTTTTGTTTCCCTTACACAAGATGTACAGCCCGGAGTCTCTGCTGCTTGATGGTAGCTCTACTTAGGATCTGTAAAATATATAGCAGTTTTTACTGCATAAACGTCAGCCATTTCCTTTGGGCTTTGCTTTCATCCATCACACAACTGTGCATCTGACTCTGACAGCTTACTCTCCTACTATTTTCCATTACAAGTTATGGCTGAAAGAGGACCTTAATAATGGGTGATGCTGCCGTATAAATCTAAGCAACGACAACAGCTGCAATTGGTGGTCTTGCACACATCTTTGAGATTTTAGTGATGGGTACAGCTTCAAGAGCCATTGATATGGTTAAAAGCATCTGGAAGTTGGCACGGAGTTTGTATTGAAGAGAATCAGGAAAGCTGACTTCTAACATCCCCTAAGAAGAAAGGAGTATAAATTGAGTCCTCAGTGAGATGGTAGCCATTGATTTTCAAGTCTAATGTGTATTTGAGCCTAGGGTAGTTAGTTAATAGGCATAATCAATCATATCTTTACTGAGGTAGATGTGAGTATTATATATTATTTCCTGGGTTGACAGGCACCACCTGTACCCAATTCAAATGTTAGCATGAGTCAAAATATCCAGGATTGTTGATTTCCATTATTCCTTGTCAATTAATGACTATAGATTCGTTGAAGCAGTTTACATCTACCGTCACTTACGCGCAATATGGTGTGTTGAGCCAAGGCTAGTAAAGTCTGCTATTTACCGTAGGCAGACTGAGTACCATATAAGATCTATAAATTGGGTGTATTCTGGCTCCTTATGAATGTAACACCATGTAACATAAGTGTGCAGTAAGTGTATGTGCATTTTTTAAGTTTCATGTTGTACAACAGAGATTTTTTGTGTGAAGAATATTATTCAGGGTTTCCAACTACTATCTGCCTTTTTTAGCAGCCAAAAAGGTTGCCACATTTTGAAAAATAAATATGATTGGTTTATATAGTTGTCATTTTTGAAAGGTCTTTTTTTCTCTAAGAACTTGTTGGATAGTCTTACGTGGCTATCCAGTTCATTTACAACTGTGACAATTGCCAGCACATGTAACTTATTTATTCTCCATGGTTGTATCACTTGCGCGGTAGCATTAATTGTCAAAATAATACAAGTAATCACAAACCAGCAAGTTTGCCATGCTATAATATGCAGGGGTCAAATTGGGATTTACCGAGGCAAACTCACAATTCTTTTTATTTATTTTTAGCATGTAATTGCAAAAACGTGTTTCAAGCACTGCAAAAAAAAGCATTTTATTTGAAAAAATGTGGCAGTTTTTCCAATTATAAAAGCCTGCCATAAGTTTCTTGGGATTGGCATTTTTTATTTATTTTTCTTGTGACCTATTTAATGATTTTTTTGTTTGTCTAGCGGGTTATAATTTTCATACATACAATATATGCTATTTGTATTTTTTTTCTCTATGCACTATATCTGATATTAATTAACAAAATTGACAATTTTAACAAGTTTTATGAATGCTGTATCCTTCAAAAAGTAACTAGTGTTTTACCACACTTGCGATAATTAAATCACGTATATGAAAAAGATATGACACTTCTGCTACGGCGTGCTGTTGTCAAATAATTAGAATGCTACTTTGGTATTACTTTGAAACAAAATGTGAAACAGTAGGCTCGTATTTTCTATTTTTTGGCAACTGCATGGCTTTTATGAAGAATTGTAATGGATATACAGTCGCATTCTTTTACAGGTTTAATCATTCCAGAGCATGATATTCATGCTACATGATCTATAAAAACAGTCACGGTCAATTGTTTTATCGAGTCTCCAACAGTTTGGACAGTTTCCATCGATCAATTGTTTGATGCGGTTCTGTAAGACATTTGAAACACATCATTCAACATACATTTATACTTTACCTTTTGATTTTGTCATACGATGTCTGATGGGAGTTGGCCATCTCTTGTTATTGCCATCTCGCTAATCATTAGATGAGATCCTCATCCTTGTGATCGGCCCCCAATTCCAATCCTTACCCCATGTTCCCATGCCGCTGCTTAAGTGCAATTTATGCTTAATTTTAAGTAGTGGGAGTGTTCCAATACAAATTTTTAATTAGCCGGAAATGATTAATTGGAATCTTCTCTTATTATCGTGGCCACTGCTTAAAAATGAAAAATAAGCTTGGAAAAAAAGGAGGGGCTGAAATAAGCAGTTGCTGCTTATTGAGAAAAAATAAGGAAAAATCACACATGGCTCCACAAATTGATTTCCCTCTTTTTTATTTGTTACTTATTTTTCCTCTAAATATTACCTACAAAATTTATTATTAATATTCTATTTAAACATGCTATTTATGATGGCTGCTTAAAAAATAAGCAACAAAATTTGATAATCATGGGCCCACCCGCTCCATAAATTGCTCCTAAAATTTATAAGCAACACCTGCTAGCCAAAATAAACTAAACAACTACATGATCTTTCTTCTAGTTCCCTTGCACAATCACATACAATCACATATCCAGATTGCTCAAAAATAGAAAAATAACTATAATAGCCTTTATATACATGTGCATGAAATACAAATGAGACGATGAGATTTGTCGTGGTTTGTGGATTGAAGCATTTGCTTTTTATTTGAACTTGTGGTGATGTGCAAGATGACGGGTTTTTTCATAGCATGCGAGAATATACAGTGGCTTTTCTATTTGCATTTGTAATAATAATTTGCTAATAAGAGGCGACCGCTAATTTACTAGGACTAAGGCACTGCAATCGGGCAGGGGGAGCATTACGGAAAATGCATGACTGATAGCGTATCAAGCACTGTGTCAATCTATAATGATTAGTATTAAAATCAAACAAAATCTTTCGTTGTATATTTTTTTGTGATAAAATATCAAAAGAAATCATTTATCTAAAAATTTTGGTTCAGGAAAGCTGCATTTTAGTAATCCTAGACTGTTCTGATTGCAGGAACAAGGTATTAGCGTGCACTTTGCCAAATTCTTGAAAACATTAGAAGCAGGATACTTATCTGAAAGATATTCCAATTCTAGGCATCAGAATTTGAGGAATTGTCTTTGCATGTGAATCCTCTACTTTATTTATTAATGGTAGCTTCCTTTGAAGATTGATATGATTTTTATTTGCCAGAAAAGATATAAACCTGCAGTTCTCTCTGAAGCTGTTCATATGCTACCTCATTCTCCTAAAACTTGAAGATGTTTCTAAAATGTAATTTTTTTGACGTGTTTAAACTCTTTAATTAAAGATGTTTGCAGTTGATTTCCATACTGAATTCAGAACCTTTCATTGTAAAATTAGAATGCTTACTAATATTTATATTATTAGACTTCGTGTCAGCTTCTTGCAACATCCTCATTCTTCTAATAATTTTTAAGTACATTTTAGTAATTTAAATTACAAATATATTAAAATGCGAATCATGTAGCGTGGTCAGTTAGGCCCCGTTTGTTTCGTGGAATTGGGAGTGACACTTCCCGTTTTTGCGAATCCGACGTTTGTTTCTCTAAATTGCAATTCCGGATTTGTCAAGCAAAACCGGGTTTAGACACCAAAATGAGTGGCATCATCTTCCCACTGAATAGGTGGAATTAGAAATCATATCCT
>MU223818.1:240638-275905 GCA_018584345.1 Thuja plicata | reverse complement strand
TTTGCGATAATAAGGTTTTGAGTCAAATTCCAATTCCCCAAGATGCAAAACCGGGATTTCAAAACCTGATTTTGTGATAATAAGGTTTTGAGTCAAATTCCAATTCCCCAAACAAATGGGGCCTTAACTACTTGAGGCATCGATTTGGATAAGAAGTTATTAAAATTATGTTGACTGATTAGTTAAATTGAATCCTGCTAGTGGGTTGTAAGGTTAACTTGGGTCCATAAATAAAATGTGCATAATGTGCAATTTAGTTGTAAAACTTACTAGTCTTGAAAGTATTTGTAAATATGCCAAATCTTAGGATAAGGATGAGGAAAAATATATTCGCAACATTTAAATTATATTTCTTACAATTTCGAAGTTTCAAAATCTAGGTGTGCAACATTTAGCATTTCTCATGAATGGAGAAATTAAATATACCAAATCATAGGATAAAGATGAAGAAAAATATATTTTGCAACATTTAAATTCCAGATAGTTTCAAATTCTAGGTGAGCAACATTTCTCATGAATGGAGAAAGTAATTAAGAGGGAGGTAGGTAGTTGGTACTATGGGAGGTGAAGAATCATCCTCTATTTTAGAGTTCCCTTCTTTCTTATGTGTGTTTCCTAAGTGAACTTTTTTTTTTAAGGGTGATAAGTAGATTCCCAAACATATATCTGCACAAATTCTAAGGACTAACATCAAACCTTGAGATTAGTGATATTATCAACAAAGGCAATGGATATGTTTTAAGATCAAATCACAACATGAATGAGTGAATGGTTGAGTGAGAAGTGTTGAGCCTTCATGGTGGTCAATCCAAGTGGTGTTCAATATGACCATGCAATGGGAATTCAAGTATCTCATTCCAATGATTATTTCTAACGTTATAGAACAAAAGGAATGCTTATGTGAGAGTAACATCTAAACTATAGAATCATTTTAAATCCAAAAAAGAAAAAAGTTTAAAAATCTCAATTAAGAAAAAATTGAAAGTTATGACAAAATCAAAATAGAGTTTTAGACTACTTGATTTTTTTAAGAAAATGAATCTACACTACTAAGTTCTTCAAGGAATTTTCAATGATTGAACTTCCTGACGTGAAATTGCCCACTACTTTTATTTATATAGGATACAATTCTTCGACACACTATAAATGCATTGAATATATCACAAAACAATACAAATAACATATGAAAACACAAAAGGAACTATAATGCACATAGAAAACTAACAATTTATTTCATTTTCTAGAAAATAGTTACTTCAACAAGAAAATATTTTTTCATAATAAAAAAAATTTAAAACATGTTTACAAACTATTGTCTTTCCCCAATCAAGTGGGCAACTCTCTAGAAGATAGAACTTCTAAGAACTCACAATGTCACCACATATTGAAAATAAAATAGAGCTATGTTTTTTGTTGCATTCATTCCAACTTTTTTTTGGTAGAAATAAGCATCACACAACTATATAATATTTCTCCTACACACTAATGCCTATGATTCAACATCATGTAGTTCGTGCATGATTTTTGTTCTAATTCTTTTAAAAAACATCATAAATACTAAGTCTATCTATAATTAGTAATTTTTTTCATCAACAACACAGAAATCATAAAAATGAGGAAATTGATTTTCAACATGTTACCATAATTGCTCCAAAGCTACATTTGTGGGTATTCTAGGGTTGCAAATATTCCATGGTAACATACATCTCGGGCTTCTAGAGAAGTGAGAATCCATTCCTAGTTCCTCTACCCTATATTTTAGAGCCAAATAAGCTTTATTACCTTGATTCATAAAGAAGCAAAGATATGTTAGCATTAGAATCCTTTTTGACACACAATATAAAAATAAAAATACACATTATTAATTAGGATGACAAATAATTTATCACATAATCAAATTAATAATAGCATGACCAATGTGAGGCTAGTCTCCACTTCATTAGGTTGTTTCACCTTCATTTTTATGTTCTAGTAGGCTAATAGGGTTAAAATTTGAATCCACTTAGCATTGCACACATGTGAAAAAATGGCATGATCTACAAAAGGTTTATGAATTGTAGTAAAATATTGAATACATCACAAGTTGTGTAGTGCACACCCATAAATTTACTTTCAATATTAATGCCAAAATATTTTGGTTATTTTCATGATGACTATGCATATGTTAGGATGATTTTACTCACCCCATACTTGCATGTGTATGGTTGACATATATCTTTTACATTATTGTGTGGCGTGTTCATCTTACATTTTTGTATGATGTGTCTGATGTGGTAGAGGACGAAGACGTAGTTACTTGCATTGTGAGATCCACACGTTTGACCGATCCCTATCATTGTCTGTTATATATACATTATGTACATGTTCAACTTTGTGATGCAGGTTTGCACGTACCGGGCATCGACTTCCCTGAATTATCAGGATGAGCATGCCCTATCACAATATCTCAATGGTAAGAGAGGGGAGATAACAGACAGATCCAAATCCCAACTTAAGCCATTATTGTCTTGAAACAGTGGACAAGTATCTTATTTCCTACATTCTGAATTCGTCAAGGTGACGTCAATCGTGAACCTTTCCTTTGTGCTTGTTTGTGGTATTTTGGTTTCAGTCGGTTTTGTCGTCATGCTGTCTTGTCATGTGATTAATGTGAGTTCTGTGTTAGTTGGGTGAGTGATTTATTAGATTAATTATGTAATTAATAATTAAATCTTATTAAATTTGGAAATATTAAATATGATGTTATTTAATTAATGAAAATTAATTAAATACATGTGTTAATTAAAAAGACCTAATTAAAAAATCTAATTTTGGGAATAGAGGATTTAATTAATTATTAAATCCAAGATTGAGATTTAAAAGTATAATTAATGAATTGATATCTTATTATCAATTTGCATGTTATTAATATGCTAAAAATATTATTTGTTAATTAAATAATATTATGCAATTAAAGTTGCACATTCTTTTATTAAAATTAAAATATAAATTTAAAAGTAAAAAGGTGAGTTAATTGGCTAAATTGAAAAAAACGCATGTAATTATTAATTGTTGAAAATTAATAATAATAAATCAATACAGTAAATAATTATATGTTATATATTTATATATAGAAATGACCTCTTTATTGAATTAAAAAGAAAACAAATATTTTTTTGAATATATGATAATTGGTATCTTTTAAAGATATATTAAAAAAGAAGGGTTGTATTTATATTATTTATTTATTTTAAAATAAATAAATTAATATAAGATATATAATATTTATTTCTAAAAAACAAATAAAAAAATAAAAACAAATAAAACAACTATTTTTATTTATTTTTAAAGAAAGAAAAAAAAAGAGAAAAAAATAAAAAGAAAACTAGAGTGGGGGCCACGTAATTCCATTACTAAGTTTTACTTTTAATATTTATTTTAAATAAAAGTTAAGTTGAAAATGAGTTTTGTCTATCTTATTTACTATTTATTTAAAATTTGATTAGATTAATTAGTTTAAAATTTATTTTTATATTAGTATATTTATAAATGTTTATAGTTAATATATATTGATTGTTAATGTAGATTAATTTATATTATTTGATTTATAAATTAATTTATATTAATTTTGTTAAATGTTTTATTTTTAAATTATATTTGATTAATATTTTTTAATTAAGTATAATCTTCAGGTTATAACATAAATCGTTAAGGACTTATATTTTGGATTATATATTACTTTTAAAATTAATTTTATATTTAAATTTAAGAGTTTGATTATGAGAAAGGGATTTGGAATATATTTATAAGATACTAAGTTAATAATAATGGATTGAGGATTATGGATAATTTAATTAACTCATACTTAACTTGGGGTACGACTTAATGTTAATTATATTATTTGGTCAGAAGATAGTTTACATATGGATATGTTATTTTAATTGGAGTTTTATTTTACCTTCGTTGTGGTTAATTGTCATTATGGGTAGAGTGATGCCCTGGGAGGGAATTTGTCTTCTGGGACTTGAATTATTTTATGATTTTATCTCTTTACTACTTGGATTTATATTGTGGGAATTTATAACCATTTTCATATCTCGATTGGTTCTTGTGTTGTTTTGTATACATCTGTTGCTTATGTTGTGTGTTCTCTGAGTCCCCAATCATTATGTTATTTAACCACGAAAAGGTGACGACCACTTTTGTGTTGAGTCCTAATTATCTTGGTAACCTTATTTCTACTATTATGGTGGTTCAGTGTTCTGAATGATTATCTTGTGGATTATGTTACTCCATGTTTGGAGATGGGTTCTTGTGATGTTTTGATGATCATTGATCTTGTGATGTGATAAGTGAATTTACATTGTTCTGTTGAGATGTCCAGTATGGGATGGACAGTTTGGATCCTTGTATAGGATGATATGTTATTTGTTATGCTCCAACATTTTCTTTGGTGATTATCTTAATTTATGATTTTTGAGAAGTCCTCGTGGTTTTAGTTTTTTTACTTCTTTGGGTTCTGTTGGTTGGAGCATTAGGGTAGGTTATCTAGCTGTGTAGTAGGAGGTGGCTTGCAATGAGTGCCGAGACCCACAAGTGGCAGCCAAGATCTCTTATTGTAAGTTTTCTTAATCAAGTGATAACATAATACATAATTGGGAGGTTTAAAATGAATTAATAAGATATGATACCTCACCCATGCTTGAGCACTTGTATAGGTTAAGATGGAGGATGAGATGATGCTTGTCGCCTTGCGAGGTATGGTTTTGGCATAGTTAATGGCTTCGTCTAGTTGAGGAGTCATTGATACCACATATGGTCACTTAAGTGCCGGGGTCCAGAGAGACTACTAGGATGAGACTTAAGGGTTAGACGTATATGATGACACCTTCCTATACACAGTCTAGGTTTCCTACATGTGTCAGTTTCCCTTGAGTTATAGAGATATCAGGATCCCCTTGCTTAGATGATCTTGGCTTCTTGATGTGTTATCTGAGTGGGGTTTATTGCTATCTCCTCAGCACGGTGGGAGTGGACCTTTGGTTCCACACGGTTAGGTGGTAGTGATTCTTATTACCATTGAGATCCGATGTTCATGAATTTTTCTTGGATGATCCTTGATGTTGTTGTACCTTCTTGTTCTTCACTATTGGAAAAATTTATCTTATCTTTCTTATCTTGTATTCTTGTATCATTGTATCATGTGACATTCTTGTATTATTGTATTGTACTTCATATTGAGTTTTGTTACATACCCTGCGACTTGTGCAGTGGATGTTGGTTCATTATGATATCAGTTGTATCTATGTTTCATTTATGAGATGATGTTATTGTTATTCATTTGCATTATATGAAGATGTCATATTGTTTAATTGCTTTTACTAGATTAGTTAACTTACGTAATTTTACGTCATGGAACCCTCGAGATTTGTAATCTGTAAATGAGTTGCATTTATGAGTATGTGTTGTCTTATGTTATATTGCTTCCGCATTGTTATTCCTTTTCAATTGTAACTCGTTAAAACAAAAATTGTTTTGCAAACTTAGTAACATGTTTTAGGTTAATCTCTCTTGGGTTCTCTGGCGGGGCATTACAAGTTGCATTACAAAATCATTCCAACATAATAACACCTAATAATTGCGTGGTCTAAATGTGGTGTTAACCTACGACATCCTACACTCAATAAACCATTAAATTAGGGGTCAATGCTCATCAAATTCAACTCAAGATGTTGTGCAAAAATCAATGACTAGACTACTCCAAAATGGAAGATTTACAATGAGCATGATGCATGAACTTGCATTATTTGCTCTCAAATCATAGAAATAATATGTAAAATGCAACTAAGAGAATGTATGAACTAGCATGAGACTAAATGCATAATTAATCTAGCAAACAATAAGCATTAAGAAATGAAACTAAGATTAAGATATCTAAGAACAATGCAAATGATATTCTAGTATGAAGATGCTCTTCTACAATGAGGAATCTCTAGAATCAAAATGACATTATAATGTTGCTCCAACAATGCATCCTCCTTTTCCCTGAACATAGGAGAGCTACCCCTTTTTTATAGAAATCTCCTCAAAATGGATGGCTGAGATTAAGAGGTGGAAAGGGTTTGGCTACGAGTAAGAGGTTAGGTAGGGTTTTGGTGGGAGTGAAGGAGCAAAAGGGATGAATGGTTGAGATTCAATCCAAGAGAGGTTGATCCGAGTGATTGACTTTTAATTGGTCAAAAGTGTGTTTGTTGAGGGATAATGAGGTCAAATATGGTAAATCCCCTTTTAATCACCTTTTAATTAAATATTAAGTGTGCACACCCATGTGTGAATGAGTTCATCTAATAAAGTGCAAGAACCTTTATTTAAGTGTGCAATGTATAGTGATTAAATAACTTTTCAAGCTTGAGTTAGGATTAAGTTCATGATTTGATATAGGAACTTGGTTTAATCATGCAAGAGGGATTATCAGGGTTTTGCTTGCATAATTAAGGTCTAGTAGTGAATGCCTTAGATTTAGGATTTTTAAGGCCAATTAATCAAATTAGGAGTTGTGCACACCCATGAGTGAATGGGTTCATCTAATAAAGTGCAAGAAACTTTATTTAAGTGTGCAATGTAAAATGATTAAATAAATTTTCAAGCTTGAGTTAGGATTAAGTTAATGATTTGATTTAGGAACTTGGTTTAAACATGCAAGGGGGATTATCAGGGTTTTTCTTGCATAATTAAGGTCCAGTAGTGAATGCGTTGATTCAAAGAACATATGATGACACATCAGGAAAAGCTTGATGTGAAGTGATGAAACTATCCCGATTAGAACTGATTATAAACTTGATCGATTGAAGATTGAATATATTAGCTCTGGGCTTGATTGAGCGAAGACTGATAGAGAGATTTGAAGATATTACCTCTGGGCTTGATTGAGCGAAGACTGATAGAGAGATTTGAAGATATTACCTCTGGGCTTGATTGAGCGAAGACTGATAGAGAGATTTTAAGATATCAGTCCTGGATTTGATTGAGCGAAGACTAATTGCACCAACTTTGATCTTGATTGAGCGAAGATCGACAGAGAGATCTGAATACTCAGCTTGATGTGAAGCGATGAATCTAAATATCCATCCAAAGAAAATTTTGAGATTGGTTTAAATGTCTAATCAACCTGATGTGGTGCGATGAGATTGACTTCCATTTGATAGATTGATTAGGATAATTGACTTGATACAGGTCCTGATGAAGCCAAACACCTAATTAGGAGACACTACCCCAGATTGATCTGGTGCGATGAAACTACTATGCCCCTAGAGATTCATCCGGGTTAGATGTTTGTTCAAGTGATTTGATATAAAGCGACGAAATCACTTGTGCAAAAATAATTTTTAAGAGTCTCAATTTGATATGGAGCTAAGATGCCCCTAGCAATGAAGTTTGTTAATTAAGATTCAGCGTGTTAATACATTGAAGTTGCCCTCTCGGGATTGAAATCGAAATGTTGTTAGGGTGAAAAGTTTTATTGTGACTAATTTGATGGATAGAAAGCATTGGATTTGATATCGATTTAATCACATTAGGTCATAGATGATGGAGAACTTGATTCAAGCTTGATTCAAGGTCTTGTTGACCAATTTTGACCAATATTTTACTAAGGTTAACCAAGGTTGACTCACTTAGATTTAGGTTGAGTTGGTCTAGGTTGATTGACAGGGAAAGGTATTGAGGAATTTGACAATGACATCATCAACGGTCAACTACATTTGGATAGAAAGTTAACTTACAATTTTGACTAGCAAAATGATGTCAGATTTTGATTTTGATCCCGAAAATGGATCCAGGATCGTCAAATTAGCTAGGGGTGCAAGTTTCATGTGAATCAGAATAAGTTGAAAATTAGGTCAATTTAGGGCCAAAGACTATATAAGGGGTCAAAAGGGCCCTTTTCAAATCATTTTCACTTTCCAATTTTAGAAATTATAAAACCCTTCTCTGAGCAAAAATGGTGGTCCTAGTGCAAGAGCATCGATTCGAGATGACGAGGAGGTACAATCGGCCTAGAAACTACGCGCCTCTGGTGAGTGATCGAAAAACCTCCTGTTTGATTCCAATTTTGTAATTTTTTATGCATTTTGAGTCGGTTGTAGGTTGTTTTTTCATATGGTTTGCCAAGGATCCTTGTACAAAAAACTGTCTTCAATTCTTTTGTCATTTCAACATATTAGTTTTGTCATCCTTTAGGAACCCTTATGTCGTACGAGGGCCTAGTTTCTTGAGTCCTTTGTTGTCTTGTTTGATGAACACTGTCGTTTCAACCTGTTTAATTGTGTGGGACCATTCTTTTATTGTACAACACTTGCTATTATTTTTGTCACCCTACACTTTTGTGTATGGAAAACAATGACCATTTTTTGATGTTTGAACGTCAAAATTCAACTTTTCTGATCATAGATTTGGATTTAGTGGCATGTTTTTCATCTTATCTAGCATTCATCATTCTTTGATTCAACATTTATAACTCCTTTCTGATTGTGTATTGATGACTTTCTGTTGGTTTTCCAGGCCCAACTTCCTGATATCGAGTTCTGCTCGACATACCCTCCCACAATGTGACTGGTGAGGGACCTTTCTGATGAAAATAGGGCACATATTGGAGAGTGTGGCCTTGGGTGGCTATTACATATGCCAAATATCTATGTTAATCATGGGTTGCTCACAACGTTGGTTGAGCATTTTGACAATGAGCATAACACCTTCTACTTGCCCATTAGAGAGATCACCATTACTCCAAAGGATGTCTATAGGATACTTTGGATTCCATTCACTGGGGAGAGAGTAGAGTATGATACTGCTCCACGACAGGTTATTCAAGCTCTGATATGGATCTTCCATGATCATACCATTCTTGATTGTGCCATCACCTGGGATGATATGGTGAGGAGATATAGAGCATAAGTTCCTCTTCCTTGTGTGATTGTTTTCTTCATTGGGTGCGTCCTCATGGTGGATAGGGGTCATCAAGGCTTCCTATATGGATGGGGTTGAGTGTTGGAGAGACTGCTGGCGAGACCAGAGAGATTGGGGTGGGATCAATGCCTTTTGCCACACATTTATCACGAGATGCATGAGGTAGTTTATTATTGTGCGAGGGGATGGCCTCCAGAGTATTAGTTTTACAGGTATGGGCATGGGAGAACCTTCCCATCTGTAGAATAGTGACTGATGACCCTCAGTAGGATGTCGATCCATACATGTTTAGATATTCATGGTATATCAAATAACCCCACTTGAGGAAGACCAAGTATTGGAGGCGTCAGCTCGACGACATGATTGTGGGTACCTGGTACCCCTACAGAGGTACTAAGGCATGAGAGGATTTGAGATCCTAGAGGAGAGACCTGTATATAAATTGTCCACTGATTGGGAGGACATCCTCCATTGTTGAGCATTTTTTAGTTTCACAGGTGCAGAGGCAACGTGGGTGCCCTCAGAGCATATCTCAGGAGTTGACTGCCTATGACCATTTTACAGATAAGTAGCGACAGGGATGGGATTCGAGACTATCCTATCCCCTTGTAGAACAAGATATTTCCTAGTTACGGAGGCCAAGCTGGGAGAGGACATTGCCGATGTGGGGATGACATCGAAGTTCATAGATTATTTTTCTCAGCACCCCTTCCCAGCTTTACCAATTGAAAAAAGAGAGTATCGAGGATAAATGAGGAGGATGCCCCTCTATGAGATCAGAGAGTTGTACGCAGAGGACAGAGGGACCCAATATTGAGGAGAGAAGGAAGGGATTTGAGTGCTAGCTTGAGCAGGCCAGTGATAGTAGGAAAACAACGCCAACGCGGGGAGGGAGGTACCTTGGGATTGTTGGAGTTGATGTCCCCCATAGGTGCAGTGGATGTGGAGATGAGAGAGGCACCACAGGGACTTGAGGGTGATGATGCAACTTGAAAAGTTTGACAGAGGTGGGACGCGTAGGTGGGTGAGGGCGAGGGGGAGGCACCCAGAGAGAAGAAGCCATAGGATGTAATACATTCCTTGAGAGGACGGGTCAGAGGGATACAACTACAAATAGCAGTGGCACAATAATAGATTGCAGAGAGGGATCAGAGGATCCAGGGGTTGATAGCCAAGTGTGATGTCCTTCAACATGAGGTTATCCATTAGAATAGCAGGGTGACCTACTTTGTGGAAGCATATAACGTAGTAGTTCCATTGGCGGAGCATGTGGCTCCATATTCCTAGTACATGGAGAGATATGAGGGAGTGGCCCCACCATCGAGAGCAGATGCACCTCCTCCTCCCATACCTCAAGATCATGAGGGAGGGACTGAGTCTTGATACCCCCTCTCTTTTCTTGCTCCATTTTGATTTTTGAGATACACAGATGTATACATGACCCATTTGCATTGAGGATGTATTTTTTGTTCGAGATCACATGATCACATTTTTGTAGACATTGGACGATATATATATATATATATGGCTCATTGGATGGGTTAGAATGTTTGCAGTACATGCTTTCTTATCTGCTTGCTCATATGATCTCTAATTAGATTATCTTGTATCATATTGCTTTCATATTCTGGTTGGTTCGTTCATGTATCGTGAATAGAAGCTCTTTGTGAGATGTATCTTTTCACTTCTTCTTGTCATGTATCTTTCACTTAACATTGTATCTATGATATTAGATTTATGTTTATGCTGATGTAAGCTGTAGTACCATATGAATTTGGTTATGCTCAGATCTCATGTGATAGCTTATCACTTCATGCCACTTGTATGATCGATGATAAAGATTCTGAACCTTTCTTTGTAGGTATACAACCTTGAGATGGTTGATGAGATCACAGGTTAATGAATGCAGTTGACTGCTTTGGTGAAGGGTTAAGGATAGCTCTCCAATATTATAATGCCAACATGAAATGCAAGCCTTAAGATGGTATGCAACCTACAACGTGAGTCTAGTCATTGATTCTTTTAGCCAGTTTGTCATCATCAAGCATTTGAGACATCAAAGCCAATACAAACCTTACTGGTACCACTGCGACCATAAGGATATGAGTATGAAATTCATCAGAAAAAATGCAGAAAACTAATGTAAGCATTGAGGTATTAAAGTTGAGATGACCTGAATAATTTTTCTAGTTGATATTGCAAGTGTACACCGGCATTGAGGCATACAAAGCCGAGATAACCATGAGTGTGCGCTTGCATAAATAGAAAGATTAATAATAGTCAAGGAGATAGTTTCGACCTCATCTTGGAGTGCAAGTAAATAAAGTCGAGGTATGTGAGGCTTTCCACCTTGATGGGGAGGCTCTTATCACAGACACCTAGTTTATTTGAAATTTTAGGATCATCACAACCACACCAACAAGAAGAAATCAAAGAGAAATTCTTTCCCCCAGTCATGAATCTCTAGTCCTTTTTAGACATCCTTGAGCGACTTAGGAAGCACGATAAACAAAAACCATTGATAAAATAAAACATTCAAGAAAATGTTCAACATATCTTCAACAAGTTGTTGAGCGTTATAGGTTTGTCTGTGTAGGGTGTTCAGAAACACAGTTGTGTGCTTGATTTTTATCAAGCCAGTATTAAGGTTCATGTTGTGCTATCCAATGTGTGTTGAGAAGCACAAATGTGTCCAAATAGGTAGTGCTAAGAAACACTATTGATTAGGGTTTTGAGAAACACCGTTGTGTCAGTAACAAAATGTCCGTCAGGAGGGACTAAAATGCTGACTCTGGTTTGGTTCATTGGATGGATCAAATCAGAATGCTTGCCCCTAGTAACAAGCAATACTCTAGGACTGAGACGAAAAAAAACTCCAATCCATGATGGTATTGTGCAGAACAGATGAGGGGTATGAGGTCACAAAGATAGCTTGCTTGAGCCAGATAGCCAAGGTATGTATTTATAGATAGAGTGCTGATTACAAGTGATGCATATTTACTAGGTTTTCACCGCTTGGCAGAATTACTATTTTTGCTATTGAGGTGTCTGTCTACCAGATTTTCACCAAGGCACTTTTTTTCACTTTAATTTTTATTTTAAATTATTTTTTTTCTTATCATCAAGGCACTCGTTTGCAAGGTTTTCATCAAGATAATAATTTTATCAAGACTTTTTCCATTTTTTATGTTTTTTTTGCTTTTTTTCTGTTTTGGGAATTTTTTCAGGATGATTTTCTCTGTACAAGAACTTCTCGTTCTGAGAATATCTAACTATCAAATTTTTTCAGGTGGATTATATTGATAGGATCTAGAAGAAGATCCCCTTCTAGAGTAGATAGTTGATAGGATCCGGAACCAAATGTTTTAGTGATTACAAAGGGACCTAGCTAGTTGGGTTCAAATTTGCCCTTCTGTTCTCAATTTTGCTAATTTTTTGGATTTTCTCGAAGAACAGGGTCACCTAACTGAAACTCTCTATGTCATAATTTATTATTGTAACCTATAGACATTATTTTTTGATAGACCCTCAAATGGTCAAATGATTCTTTTCTTCATTCATCAAGTAGTTCTAACTCCCATATTCTGGAAATCTTGTAATCTTCATCTGTGATGAGTCCTTGTAGAGAGACTCAGAGTGATGGAATTTCAACTTCAATAGGTAGTACTACTTCGGAGCCATACAATAATACAAATGGTGTTTCTCTTGTAGGCATTTTGATGCTGGTTCTATAAGTCCATAGAGATGGATTTAGTTGCAGATGCCAATCCTTGCTGGATTTGCTCACTGTTCAATCCAAGATTTTGAGGAGTGTTTTGTTAAAAGCCTCAACCCGTCCACTCCTTTGTGGGTAGTAGATAGAGGAACAATGCTGAGTGATATGAAACCACTCACATAGCTCATCCATGTTTTTGTTTTTTAATTTCCCCCATTGTCAGTCACAATTGATGAGGGTATACCATATCTACATATGATGTAGTCAAGGATAAACATAGATACCTATTTTCTATTAGTTGTGATAAGAGGGACTACTTTGAACCACTTTGTGAAGTACTTAGTGGCCGTGATGATGAACTTGTGTGCACTAGACAATGAGGGATATATCTGGCCTATCAAGTCAAAGGCCCATTATTGAAATGGCCAGTGGGTGATAAAAGGTAACAACTCTCGAGCGGGAGCATGGATCAAGTTACCGTGTAGTTGAAATTTCTTATAAGTTTTTGCATAGTGAATAACATCTTTTGCCATGGTAGGCTAGTAATATCTAGCCCTCATAAGTTTCTTAGCTAGAGAGAGATGATTTGAGTGAGCTCCACAAATACCTTCATGGACTTCTTTTAGCGCTCTTTCAGACTCGTCATGTTCTAGACACCTAAGGAGTGTACCATCTAGACCTCACTGAAACAATTCATTGGCAATAAATACATAACACGATGCATTTATAATGAGGTTCCTCTTTTCATTTCTAGTTAAGCCTTTAAGGATAGTTTGGTCTTTAAGGTAAGCATAGATTTGGCTATATCGAGAGGACTCATGAATAACTAGGGTACATTAGTTGGGATTCATTTGAGTCATAAGCTATAAAAAGGAGTTCTTCCACCAAGAAATC
Organism: Thuja plicata; assembly: GCA_018584345.1. Taxonomy (NCBI): domain Eukaryota; kingdom Viridiplantae; phylum Streptophyta; class Pinopsida; order Cupressales; family Cupressaceae; genus Thuja; species Thuja plicata. Next base: position 262,353 of record MU223818.1, on the reverse strand, counting down.
ATAGTGGAATTGATTTTAATCTAACCATAACATAGAAGCTAGAGTATCCATGGCATCAACTACTTTGTTGTCTGACGTCAGAATTTGTTGGAATGTTATGAAGACAAAATACTTCTTAAGTTCATCGATCATTCTTTTGTACAACATCAACTTCTCATCTTTAGTTTGGTAGTCATAATTGATCTGATTGATTACTAGATAAGAGTCTCCATAAATAAAATTCCACAATTTTCTATTCAATTTCCAGCTTCAAGCCATTTGTTAGTGCCTCATATTCAACCACTTTATTTCTGCAGGGAAAAATCATCTTGTAAGCTTTGGGAATCTTGTATCCTCGTGGAGTAATAAATGTATAGCTACGCCTGACCCTTATTGAGTGAAGGATTGACCAAAGAACATTTTCCATGGGTGCTCTGTGAGGTGTAAAATAGCTTCATTAGGGAACTCTATTGTCAACAATGCAGTATCTTGAAGTGGTGCATAAGCCAGGTGATCAACTATTATTTGGTCCTTAATGAATTTTCAATTTGTATACTCAATGTCTAATTCCCTAAGAATCATTACCCACTTTGTGTATATTCTTGTTAGGGTTTCCTTATTCAATAAATACTTCAATGGAGCGATCTTCACGATAAGATTTATAGAGTATGCTAGCATGTAATGTCTGAATTGGAGTGAAGAAAAGACAACTGCCAGCCACACTTTTTCTATTGTTGTATAGTTGATTTCATAGGACACAAGAGTCCGTATAATATAATATATAGCCCTTTCTTTTCCTGTTTCATCTTGTTACGCCAGTAGAGCTCCTAGAGATGTAGTTGTGGATGAGATGTAAAGTAACAAGGGGTTCCCTTGAATTGGTGCCATTAGAACAATAGGATTAGCCAGGTATCCCTTGATTTTCTGAAAAAGGTTTTTCGCATGCTTCATCCCATTTAAAATTAATTCCTTTATGTAGCATCTTTGTGAAGGGTTGAGCCTTGTTTGCTAATTGTGAAATAAACCTTCTCATTGACTAGAGATTACCCTATAGTGTCCTTATCTAGCTAATGTTATTAGGTGGTGACATTTACATGATAGCTTTGACTTTGGCTGGATCGACTTTAATTCCTTTTATTGAGATAATGTATCCTAAAATTTTTCTAGATGTGACACCAAAGGCACACTTTTTAGATTTATTCTTAATTTTAACTGCTCCATTCGATTGAAGATCATCTCTAGATTTTCCAAGTGCATGCTCCTTGTGGATTTATCTAATGTATCATCGATATATTCCTCCATGTTCTTATGCATCAAATCATGGAAGATGGTAGTCACGAATCTCTGATAAGTAGCACCAACATTCTTTAAGCCGAATGATATGAAGTTCCAACAGAAGGTACCCCATGAATAGGTAAAAGTTGTTTTCTCTTGATCTTCCGGTGCAATTTTGATTTGGTTATAGCCAGAAAAGTCATCCATAATAGAGTACATCTCATATCATATTGTCAAGTACATGATCATATCAATGTTAGGTAGGGGAAAATTATCCTTGGGACATGCCTTATTTAAATATATGAAGTCAATGCATACACAGATTGATTTATTGGGTTTAGACACTGGCACTATTTGGATATCCACTTTCCATAATCGATAGCCCAGATAAATATTGCTTTAAGAAGCTTCTCCAATTCAACCTTGACAAGTAGCGTCACATGGGGATGCATCTTGTAAAGTTTTTGTTTGACCAAATTTACTCCAGGTGCGATAGAAATTTGATGCATAATGAGGCCAAGACCCAGACTAGGCATATCAAAATAGTTAAATGCCAAGTTAATCTTTTTCTCTTTGGATAAATCAGTGAAATCCTTCAATTCCTCTTCTAACAATGATTGAGCTACGTGCACAATATGCGGAGTTTCCTATGTTGCAATGTTCACTAGCTATGTTGGTTCAATCAACACTAATGATCTTTCTTGTAGATGGATCGGGAGGATATCAAGTTTCCCATCCTTTGGTGCCTCTAAGAGGTTTTCACCTTTGGATACATCATTTATTTTTACTATTTTTGGGTTTGACACTGCCACTAAGTGGTTTTCACCAGCAGGCCTCCTTTTCCTTTTCCTTTTTATTTTTAGACTAAGATACTTGATATCCCCCTCCGCCATATTAACGCTCATTACATTTGTAGAAGAAGGGATGAGTTCAACAATGTTCAGATGGTAGGATAAGGTATCGTCGCTCAAGAATGATAACATACTCACAAGTTCAGTGGAGTTCCATTCAATAAGCTCAAGATGTACCAAGGATAGAGGTTCGATGGGTTCTAGAGATAACAACATGTTATTTTTATCATTCATGAAAATTGAGGTAAAATCTATGATGTTATCCTCTGAAGAGTTATCTAGACCACAAAGCATCCTAAGATTGCTAGCAGAGTCAATGTTAGTATATTGCAAAACTAACCAATTTCCCTAACACTATAATTTTTACCTTCATCCCGTGCAACCATTCGATCAAGGGTGATTTGTAGAGGTATTATCTCAATTCGTTATACTGATCTAACTCCCCTGCTAGTATTGGTTCTAAGGTTCCAGAGGCTATTTAGAGAATGTTTTATGCTTTGATTGGTACTCGAGTTATCTTCTTGTTCACTTTGAGCATCAAAGCTTTCTCCTTGAGTATCTTGGATATTACATATTTCTCCTTGAGTATTAGAATTTTCTCCCCTTTCATTCGTGGGTGCATACTTGTGGATAAAAAAAATTTCAATATCTATTGTAGCATCACCCACACATACTCATGTGATTCTTTTTGGCTATCATCAGACCTACCTAAATATTGTGCTATAGTCATGGGGCGTTCTTCTTCTTCTTGGTTTAATGAGTTGTCTTCATAGGAACTAAGGGATTCCATCCTTTCTGTCATGTTCATATGATGAGGTAATTCAAGCACATGGGTCACAGTTACCAATTGCCCCCTAGTTAGGGTGTCTTTCTCTTGGTTCATTTTGATGCTCTTATTCCTGATCAAGTGATTCATTTCTTACCAATCTAGTTGTATGTTCTTTTTCTGGTTCACGATCTTGTAGGTGTTCACCCTTAGGGGAATTTTATTGTAATTTCTCTTGTTGTAGTATCTCATCTTTTGGATCAGACTGACCGACCACCCATTGTGATAGATAGGGTTCTCCTTGATACACCGGGTTTTCTGTTTGTATGTGGAGTAATATTTTGTAGGAAAGAGGTGTGATCTATGCCTCCTCTTCATCATCAGAATCCATTGCTCTACCAAAGATAGGACCATCTATGGATGAGGGGTTAGATTTCTATTCATGGTACCCTAAACCCATTTTATCTTTAGAACTTATGAATTTTGTATGTATGGGCTCTTGTAGTCCCTTTCCTTATGCTAGTGGTCCACTGCCTTTGTATCCCATTTGTTGCATCAAATTATATCTTTTCCATACTTTTGAGGAGAAATATCTATATGCTTTAATTTTGTATCATGTTCCTCACCTTTCTAAATCCATTGGAGGACTACTTTCTCTTCATTTTCTTCAGCAAGAGATGTTTTTGCTTTCACCATTCTTTTTCCCTCATGTATAGTTACTGTATTAGCACTAGAAGGTTTAGGTGAGGATGTCAGCTTCTCATAGGATCTAGGGGATGCAGGAAGATTAGTTAAAGATGGTAATGAGCTAAAAGCATACTCTCCCATTCTAGTATCCTCAATATTGAGTTTCTTCTCAAGATCATTCATCACAACTTTTATATTGTTTTCTTCTTCTTGATGTATCAAACCTTATTTTTTGTGAGGAACCATGTTTCCATCATGCTTTAGGTTATTACAAGAGTAACTGGAGTCTATAGGTATAGTCACTTCTACCCCATTATGTGGAAACTTCACACACTAATGGTATGCTGATGGACCACTTTCATATAATGGATCCAAGGCTTACCCAATAATATATTGTATGCTAAGGGTAAATATATCGCTTGACAAATCACATCTCTCTCAAATGGTCTAACTCTGATAGGTAGCACAACCATGCCTTTAGATGAGCTTTCCTCTTCGTCATATGCTTTTCTAGTTATCTTTCTTTGAGGATCAATAACATGTTCTAAGAATCCTATATATTTGACGAGGTGGAATGTACAAATGTTCAAACCAATTCCTCCATCTATCAAGACGCACTTGACTCGGTGTTTGTGAATAAGCACTTCAATGTGCAAAGGTTGGTTATGAGGATGATTCAAGGACTTGTCATCTTCTTGAGAGAAAGATAGATAATGTGGAGATGTTATGTGACCAACCATGCATTGGAATTATTAACATTTAGGTCTTTATATACATTCACAACTAATAATTATTGTTCAAGGATCTCTTTGTGCACTAGTGAGATTTTGAGTAATTCAAAGATAGATATTTGGGTTGAGGTGCATTGCAATTGGTCCACTAAATTGTAACTAGCCGAAGAGGATGATGTCGCCTATTGCTTGGTAGTGACTGATTTGGACTCTTGAGTAGCTAATTGTTTAGAAGAAGAAGATGAACCCACTCCGTGAAGAGCAACTTTTCTTTGTCCTTTGGTCACAACATTGGATGATTTTGATTCTGTCTTGTCCTTGATTATGATGACATTGATATATTGGTGAGAGGACTCGAGCATATTGATCACATTGTCATTGCTGGAATAGGTGTAGCTGACCTTGTTATTCTCCTTAGAATTGGATGAATCTCCCTTCTCATACTTGGGAAAAGGTTCTTTGTAAGCCTCGTGATCAACGTTGACTTGATGACCATCAACAATAATGGTTTCATTATTGATAAGATCTTGGATCACATGTTTTAGCTTCATACACTCATTGTTTTTGTGACCTTTGTTTCAATGAAAGTCACAATAGTGGTTGTCATTCCACCATTTAGGTTTAGGGTCAGGTTCCCATGATTTTGAGTTATCAGGTAGAGTGATGATTTTGTGATCAAGGAGAGTTTTCAATGCTGCTTCAAGTTGTTCTCCAAGAGGAGTGAAATTGTGCTTGGGTCTAGGTATCTAAGGTGTCCTTTCTTTGATATATTTTTTATTATTCCTTGGATTAGATGAGGGATTAGTGCTAGCCTTAGAAGCTTGAATACTATTGGAAAGATTGAAAGCGGGTTCCTTTGTCTTGGCACTAGTATTCCTAACTACTCCATAGTTGACTACATCCTTGGTTTTATTCCAACATTTGTTCTTGTCCTTGTTATTAGAGTTGTTTGATGATTTTTTGTGTCTTTTCAAGGTGATCTTTCCGTGTCTCACAAGGACATCCTTTATTCATATAACAACTTCCACCAACTTATCAAAAGTAGGGTGTGTTTTCATTTGGAGAGAAAAGTTCATTTTAGTGTCCAAGGTGTTGATAAAGATATCCACATTTTCAATCTCAAGAATGTATTATGGGTATCTAGCAAAGATTCTTCTACACCTCTAGAGGAATGTGATGAAGGGTTCACCCGTGTGTTGTTTGGTATTGCAAAGATCAAGAATGGTGACTGTGTGAACCCCTATAACTAACAAGGTGGATGATTATAATTTGATATATGGTTAGTATTTCACTAACCATATTGGTGCATATAGAATTGGGTAATACAATCACGAGAACACCAAAATGTGTGGAAATCAATAACAATCACAAGAACACCAAAATGTGTGGAAATCAATAATGGAATACTCATTATTTATTCACAACCTCAAAGAATAAAGAGCTTGAAAATGTTCATGCTTAGTTATCCATCACAAAGCAATAAAATCCACATGCAATGAGATAAGACCATCAAAAATAATTTTTTGATGCCTCAGAAGAAATACCATAGATTATTTTTTCAAGTGAGGGATAGTAGTTAGACTTAAATTCCTCCAGAATTACTACACCTTGTTTCAGACACATTAATTTACAAAGAAAACTTTACTAGACCACTCTTTCTCTTAATTTACAAATACGCTTCCTCATTTGGAAATTTGTAAATTTATCATTTAATATTATAAAACTTTATTGAGTCACTTAGGAAGTTAGTTCAAAGGAAACTCTTACAATATAAAAGAAACATATATCTATAGCATCGCATTCAATCTTGTTGTCTAGGTGGTAAAATAAGAGCGTTCAATAAGTTTTCAAGTCACCTATGTTTGTTTCATCATCTTTACGTAACAAGGTACTTGAAACCATGTCCCTTGCACCATAAACCATATGCCTTTATACACAAACAATGTCTATGATGAGTCCACTAGTATTAAGAGGCATAGCTACTCATCCCATATTTTAATATATCTAACTGTAGTGTTGCAAATTGTACACCCTTAATAAGGTGTTCAATTTCACACCTACTTAACAACCATTTTTAATGTGTCTCATTCCTCTATGAAATTTGGGACATTTATTGATTTAAATTGTTATATAAATTAACATTATGAGTCATCTCTTAACTAAATATCTTCAAAATCCTACACATGCCCTTAATTATAGGTGCGCCCTTTAATTATTTCATCCCCTCATCAATTTCTTTCTCACATAGGCTTTGTTTTAATATAAGTGGCCTCTTTTCATCAATCTTGACACCATATTCTAATTTTGTGTTAAATAAAACCTCTTCTCAACATTCTACACAAATTAAAATTTTGGGCCAAATTGCATGGAACATGCCAATCAACTTGCCCTGTTGTCAGGAATGGGCCAATCAGTTCACCCCGTTCTTTCCATTTCCACTTCAAATTTGGACCACGTAACGATTAGGTCGGCTGAGAAGGAATTGTAATCCTATTTTAGCCTACTCCAAGTTTTAATCCTCTAACTGATGTGAGAGGTATAAAAGAAATCTTATCTCCCTCATTTTGACATCCACCTTCAATCAAAAAGCATCAATTCAAGATACAATTTCACATCTAAGGAAAGAGATCAAGCATTTAGGCATCAAAGACTGGGTGTATTTGAAGATCTAAGCATCTTTTCAAGGCATCCATGATCTTCTTATTCTAAGGTCAACGTCAAGTAAACTTCAAGCATCTTCATGAGCTCAATAAGGTTCATGGAGGTATAAAAACTTATATTTTTTAGATCTAGCCTATGCTATACTTCAGCACACTTCAAATTTAATTTCAATTTATTTCTAATTCATGTTTGATTCCCAAATTTGGGTTTGACTTAGGAAAACCACTTTCTACACGACATATTTCCTCTTTCCTATGTGTAGCTACAAGTGATGGACGTGCGATAAGAGCTATAGAAAGATTAGGTGAATAGCTATAGTCTGCAAGTTGTTTTGTCAAAAAAATTTAGGGCCCACTCAAGTCAGGCACCTTGGTCCTAGGAGCAAGATGAGCATGACACCCTATTCTTATCATTTTGGCCTCAGATTAAAATCACAAGTCAATTACAGTCTGTATGTTCTAGATCCTTTCCAAAATTTGTCTGTTTGTTCTTAGTCTTCTTGTACACAAAAAAATGCTCAATTATCTCCATTTGACCCCTAATTTTATATTCTTTCATCGACAATTCCATAACAATTTCCATTTACAATGAACAATCACTACATCTACTTAGTGCTTCATCTGATTTGAGGTCTAGTGGATCATCTTCCTTCCAATGTAAGTGGGAGATAGGCCTAATATTTCTAGTTTGTTTGAGCATCTAGAAAACCCTATTTCCTACCATTACACTAACAAAGACCATTAATGATGTCATATAAAAATAAAGTAGGTAGGTGTGGATACAAATAATAATGAGGTTCTAGTTATTTTCATGTATGAAGGGTGCATAAGGGTGAGAGAAGATTAAGAAGTTGGGATCAAGATGTAGAAAAAAAAATGCATAATAAAAATGGTCAATAGGCTCCAAAAGGAAAATGAAAAAATATAAATGATTTTAAAGCCTTGCAAATAATTTTGCAAGAGGTAGGCTAGTATGGAAAGCCTTGAAGGTGTATATGATATAATTAAGAATAAACATGTAGGCATAGGGTATTAGGTGTTTGATGGTGTTCATGTCATGGTGTCAACATTGAAGGTGGATATGAAAACATGCAAAATCCAAAAATTTTAAAATTATGAATTGAAGCAACTTAAGGAATGATGACCTGAAGGAAAGACATACTAGCAAGATAAATACTTGAAGTTTGAAATTGAAACTTGTAGGAACTTAAAAAATATCAAGCTAAAGGAATTAGGAATTTTAAAGAAAGGTATGATAGGATGGGAAATCTATTGATACTTGAGAGAATTTAGGCACTTAAGGAAAGAATTACTAGAGAAAGATAAATTTTAAAAAAATGGCCCAAGATTGGAAGCTAACCTAAAGACTCTCATACTTCAAAAAATTTCAAATATAAGAAAATGAGAAAGATACGAGGAAGTAAAGTAGAACACGGGGTATAAAATGACTACAATTGGTACCTTTGTAGGAATGCTTTGATTTAGTATCAATGATGTTAAGAGTAGGGAAAAGGCAACAAAGATGGGAAGTAGTAACTTGTTTTTTCATTTTAGGTAATGTGTCAACATGTCCTAACCTTTGTGTACAAATGAATACAAAGATCAACAGAACCCAACGAATAACAAGAAGTAAAAACAAGGAGCATGTAGAAAAAAATGACAATACATTAGTAGACAATAATCATAGGTTAAGGAGCTAAAAACAAGTAATAAAAGAAAACCAACTCAAGGACTTGAAGGACAAACCTTATCAAGGTAGTTTGAAGCCAAAATATTATTAGTGTACATTATTTGGATTACCTTTACTTGGTTTTGTATTTTTTTTTTTAATTTTAAGTTTTATGTGATTGGAAAGGTTTTGTGTTTAAGTTGGACCGTTTTAGGTTTTCTAATGTTGAGCTTGGTGTTATTGAACCCTTTTACAAGAATCATAGGCGATGGAGTTGGTGTGGGTAAAATTAGTTTTGGTAGTGGTAAATATTATAAGATTGATCTATTTTTAGGAGAATCCATAGACACTTTTGAGGGTGTGACTTTCATTGAAGATGGAGGAAAAAGTCAAGGAAATATTGAACAAGGCAACATTTTTGCATTACCTTGAAGGCTAATCCCAATGAAGAGCTAATGGATTATTTTCCTTGTTTGTGATCAATATTTACCATAAAATTCCCACATACAAGGCCTTCACAATACCATAGGCCATATTTTTTGAGAAATAATCCTAATATGTATTCTTCAACTACATTTGAATTGCTCAATCTTGAAACTTTATCTTAGAATACCACTCTTCTTGATTTAATTACCTCATGTCCATTTTTATTGTTTTAGTCCTCCCTTACCTCTACTGATAACCATGTTGTTTTTAAAAAGACCAATATTGATACAATTTCCATGGTGAAGTCTGATATAAATAAATATTTGCATAAACAATGTGCACACTATCAATAATGACACTAGTAATCCACATCAAGAATGAGTAGGCAACTCAACCACAATGTGGGGCTCAGAATGAGAAACTAAAGAATAATTTTTCCTAAACTTGCAGATAGCCGTCCAAGCAATACTATCACTAGCATTCCCACCACAAGGGGGAGAAAGTGGTGGAACCCTCATTGTTAGACTGTTAACACACATGCATGAGTGTTGGCAATTTGGTACATTGTTAGCTAAAGGTTGGAGCAAAGCAGCAACAATAGTTGAAGAAGAGTCTAGGTAGCTAGAGGGGGTTGCATCAATAATAAGAGGTAGAGAAGGATCCACTGAGTCTAAGGAGGAAAGATCAAGAGTAGGAGCATCATCCTGAGGGGATTCATTATCAATCTTTGAAGATTCATCAGAGGAAGAATCAAAAGCTGGGATGGTTAAATGATCATCACTAGTGTCCTTCCACCAAGTGGCAACACCTTTACAATGAGAGAGAAAATAATTTTTTGCTAAGTGAACAATAAAGAGGCATCGATGGCATTGAAAGGGGAGGTCATCATAATCCAAAAATTTAGTTCATGGCCTATCCCCAACCATGAGAACTACATCCACAAGAAGAGGTGTGGAGATGTCAATATCAACCAAAATGTGTGCAAAGGTAGAGAGACCCATAGCAGTTGTGGTATCATCCACCTTTAAGAAATGATCAATAGAGTTGTCGATGGTCTCAAAACAAGAATTTTTCCAAAAGTGAAGGGGAGTAATGGGAAGGTGAACCTACAATTGATGCACACTGAGTGGTTCAGTAAGAGGACTGAAGGAGACTATACAAGGTTTGGAGAAAGAGAGTGAGTCCCTCAACTACACAACTTTCTCATCACCAGATCTTAATCATTAGAAGAAACAAAATAAGTTATAAAAATCCCCTTAGCACAAGGGAAAAGTTCAATCTTACTAAAAGCTATGGGTCTCTAAGAGTCTGTCACCAAACGATGATAATTATGTCTTCATTTATTCTACTTGGTTACTTGTTATTAATTTCATATTTATAAGTTCCTATTGTTTAAATTTTTATATATCACATTTTGATCTCTACATCTTATCAGAGTGTGCAAGGCATCAAGAAATAAGTGTATCTACATTCAATCACAAAAATGAGAATTTCCAATTGTAGGCCCAATTGGTTCCATAATGCCAACACATTTGATCTATGGACTATCTGTGTTGAACAATTTATTCTCCCATGACATGCCAAAAGAATGTGACACAACTTATTGTGTTTACAATGATCTACAAATGGCTCTCCTTAATAATTTTGAATTGGTCTTAGGCATGCCTTACAAGAAAATAGTGACTACTTGGGCTGGAATTATCAACTAGGTTCTCAGACATCTTCAAAGGACTCATATTTTTATATACACATATTCCTCTTGCTACATCTCCAACATCCACATATACTCTAGAATTAGAGTCTCCTAAAAAATATTTCAATGTTTCATCAAATTCCTAAATCTCTTTCTAATTTGCAACTTCAACTTTATATTTGTTTATGCTAATTCTTTTTTAGTTATAAATTTTTTTTTGACTTTCATACTCGAATCTATCACAACCATAAAAATATGTACTTCTCCATATTTTCTACTATGAATATTTTTTTTTTTGTGTGTGTGTGATATATCACCTTTGTAATAAACCTACTCTTAATGATGAATAAATAAGACATTTGAAATGGAATGCACAACAACCATTGTATTTGAAGCATCTTCAATAATGATTAGTCTCAATGATTTTAAATTATTTTTATAAAAATCAGTAGAAAAACAAGGGTGTTTTCCCTTACACAACCACAACCCGTAGGCATCAATAGAGATCAACATTACAAAAGTAATAAAGGTGTTGGCTATTACAAGGATAGGCCATAAACGACACACTAGCATAAAAGCTAGTTTCCCACCTTAAGAGTGGGTAGACAACTCACACATCATCAATGATATTAAAGTTATTAGTTAATTATATTATTATAATTTTTTACAAATATGGTAATAAATAAATCAATATGATACCAAATTTTTTAATGTATATTTTTGTCAAATTTCTTTTAAATTGTCAAAATTGATTTCTAATGTGATGTAAATTATGTAATCTTTTAACTTTTTCATTTTGATTATAAAAAGTGTTAAGGAGTGGCTAATAATTGTTACTTTAGTATTGTAATTCAATTATTTATCTAGCTATAACAATAACTATTATCTCTGAGAATGGATAATCCTTTGCTAGTGGAGGTTTTAGATTCCTAGACACCTCCGGAGCCAGACTTGGTAAAGGTAAATTTTGATGGTGCATCGAAAGGGAACCCAGGATTAAGCGGTGTTGGATATATAATTAGGGACAATAGTGGGAATTACTTGGAAATTGGGTCCAAGAGGTTATTATAAGGGACTAATAATGAGGTTGAGAAGTAGGCATCACTCTTGGCAGTGAAAAAGGCGAAGCTGCTAAATGTGAGAAAGTTACATTTAGAGGGAGACTCTTTGATTATAGTTATGGTGATTTCCAAATGGAGCTCACAAGTATGGTATTTGAAAAAGTATGTGTAGATTATAAGAGGTCTTTTGGGTGAGTTTGAAGACTATAGATTTACTCATGTGAAGAGAGAAAAAATTTAGAAGTAGATATTACGTCAAATGTTGCAATCAGATTGAGAGACTTGGGGTAGGATGAGATTATGGAATATTTTTGGAGTTTGGATGGTAATTCTCTAGATTTTTAGAATGAGGAACCTTTGATTCAAGCATAGCTAATATCCTTATATGATACAATATGGGCTTTAGTAGCTGCCGACTAGTTTTTCAAATTTAAAACATTACTTTAATGACATGAGGGGTAAATGTGTCTTAAATGTCAATGTGTCAATGAGCCAAGATCACCTTACTTAGTAATGATTTTGGTTTTGGCATGTTGGTAGTGATGGGAAAGGTGGTGTAAGCTCTTCATGTTTTAGAGTACCGAGAACATCATTTGAAGGTTACGGAGGACATATGATTCTAGACACCTCTAGAAATGTGTAGAGGTAATTAATATTGTTTCACAAGAAATAAAGTTTCCTACTGTTTGCATGATCAAAAGTCAAGGTGAGTGGGGTGTGTGAGCAGCGATGGAAGAAAATGTTACACTTAAGAATCTGCATTTCCAACAACCATTTTGTGGAAAAATTTTGCTTCGTAGAATGAGGGGCATATTTTGGTATAAGGAGACAAGGCTAATGTAGATTCTGGATGATTTACTGGGCAAATATTTCATGGAGAGTGATCACCGATATAGGGTGAGTGTAGATATTTCTTCTATGGTAATGGAATGGGTGTTATTGTTGAGAACCTAGGAGGAGATGTTGTGGGGGATGGAGGCCCTTGTTAAGCCAGAATGGATGAGGGTATGGTCCAGATTTTAGCATACGTCAAACTAGGTCTCAGTTTCTTGGTTGATAAGGATGGTTGGCATCAAGTAACTGACGTGAGAGACTCATATAAATCTTTTTAAGTTTGAAGCATGACTTACAGGAAAGAAGTGTAGATTGAGAATGCTAAGGGAGGTTGTAATTGGCTGAAGGAATTTTTTAGGGAGAAGGAGGAAGAGGAGGTGAAAAAGGCTCAAAAAAGAGTGGTGGAAAAATAGAGTGCTCAATGAATGAGTAGTGCAAGGCCCAAGACCAGGTGAAAGAGAAAGATGCATACTGTGGGTGGGATCTTCATGCCAGAAGGGTTGACCCTTACTGCTGAAACCAGGAAGGCAAAGAAGAGGTGTATACATGGTGACGTGGAGGCATGGTTTGTTAAGTTTTATTGATGTCTGTGTGCAAGTCTCTCTTATGTTAGTAGGTTTATTCATAGGGGTGCATGAATACTAGATTTGTAGGAATCTCTATCCATTTTGTCGTATTGAAACTTTTGTATATCAATTTTATGTTGTTCATGTTAGGAATAATAGTCCACAAGACAACTAAGAGGGGGGTGAATCAGTTGTGATATATATTATTAAACTTTAAATTTTATAAACAAAAACTGTAATGCAAATGATAACACAGTAAATGCCAACACAATAACACTATGCTTGTTGTTGAGGTAACCCTGTTAAAGGTAAAACCATGGTGGGAATTAGCACCCACAAATAATGTATTGAGAGTATAATATCCCTATTAAAAGATTTAGCCCGGTTAGGAGCTTATTACAACATTACACTACACAGTCCCTGTTAGGAGATAGACCCTGTTAGGAGTCAAGAAAAGTAGTAGGCACACTGCCCAAAGAAGGTTAAATCCACCCTCAAGGATTCACAATCCAAACAAGTGTATATAGGAAATATCCAATCCAATGGACTGTCTGATAGCAACTGTCTTTGCTTGGTCAGTTCCAATGAAGTATTCGTGTCACAAACTCTACTCTACATCCAACAACCAAACAAGCCTCACAACTTTCACTTCTCTTCCTTTTCAATCTCTTCCACTACCACATCTTTCCAAAAGAAAAGATCACCCATATATACCCTTTTATAATAATTCATTAGGTCAGCCAATTAAGCTTTCCTAATACACAAATAATTAATTAGATCAGCCAATTAGGCTTTCCCAATATACAAATAATTATATAAACCTATGCTAAGATACACACAGTAACTATAAAAAGTAAAAATTATTTACAGTCCATCATTTATACTTCCAGATCTGCAATCCACACTCATAATTCATATTACACGCTACATGTCTGAAGTCGGCCACCAAATAGGTCTCCTCTAGAATACACGCCACAACTGACATCACCAGAATTCTCACACCAATCAAACTCAATCCATTATTCCAAACTATGTCCAAATTCCTCCAGTAATCTTGCTTCACCTGAAATATCTTCGCTAGTAAGATATACACGCAACACAAAGACCTGCTTTGTTAAGAATCACAGTTACAGTCCAGAAACCAGTCTTCACCAAAACAATTGTAACAACCACAATAAGTAACATAAAGCCAAACGATCTTAGGAATAATGTCAACACACATATTTCTTCATATAACGAACTTTGATCATTCTGAAACATCTGTACAGTGTCCATACACTTTTGCCAGTCTAGTAAATAATTTGTTCTCTCTGCAGAAACATATGTTGACATCAATGAAAAAACATGAATATAAACAACATGATCAGTACCCAAAATTGATATCATCCAACAATATCCCCCTTTGGCATTGATGGCAACATATGGGAAAATCCATTAACTCAAAAACAATTTCTCCTCTCAATACAATCTTCTCAATATCCTCAACACAAATCTCCCCAAAATAGTAGGGATTTTCACATAGATTCCTTCCCCCTTTGGCATCAATGGAAAAGAGTTCCATAACTCATTTGCAATCTTTTGTAGCTTTTTCAATTCTTTATGTCCAACAGCTAGGTGCAAGATCACCCAAATGTGCTCTAGTGTTCCTTCGATCACTCCCTCTGAGGAGTAGATCCATACATCAAGTCCATAAAATGATATAGCTCTGAAAGCTATTGGACTGATGCATATCTGCATCAATTAATTATCACAAGGAGGGTCTGTGACCCCAAGCATGCTTCTGAGATACTCAAAAGCATCTTTTGGCAAAGGTTTTGTAAATATATCTGCTATTTGTTCCTTTGTGCTAATATATTCCAGTTTAATCTCTTTCTCTACTACCTTCTCCCTCAAGAAATGATTTTTAATAGAAATATGTTTAGTCTTTGAATGCATTACATGATTCTTTGACATATTCACTGTGCTGGTGTTATCACAATGGATAACCATTGGTTCTTCAAAAATTATTCCAATTTCCTTCAACATTTGTTTCATTCAAACAACTTGTGTGTAATTTATTGCAACAACAACATACTCTAATTCAACAGTAGATTGAGCAATACAGTTCTGCTTCTTGATGAACCAAGAAACCAAGCTTTTCCCAAGGAAAAATGCACCACCACTAGTACTCTTTCTGTCATCCACATTAACTACACAATCAACATTAGTATAAGTCTGTAAAATAAAATCATCTCATTTTCATACCATAATCCATATTTTGTTGCTCCTTTCAAATATCTGAAAATTCTTTTCACAACAACAAGATGTGTCTCTTTGGTATCTTCTTGATACCTTGCCACAATACCAACTGCATTGGTAAAATATGGTCTAGTGTGAGTTAGATATTTTAGACCTCCAATCATAGATCTATTCTTTTTCTGAACTACACTTTGAGTCTCATAATTACTTGTCATTTTATGTCTAGTCACCATAGGTGTTCCAACAAGTTTACAATCTTCCATTCCAAAGTTATTCAACATTTCCTTAAGATACTTGGTTTGACATATAAAAATTCCATTCTTACTCTGATTAATTTGAAACCCAAGAAAAAATTTCATTTCACCAATCATTGACATGTCAAATTCATTTTCCATTTCTTTAGAGAACTTCTTACTCATCTTATCATTGCCTCCAAAAATGATATCATCCAACGATTCATTAAATTTTTCAAACTTCTCTCTATGAAATACAACCCTCATCACAACAAAAATCACAAAGAATGCAATCCATATCATCACATAAAGTACACTGAACCTTTCACCATAATATGATCTTGTTCTTGTAGGACCACACAGATCTGTATGCACCAGATCCAAATTTCCTTTTGCTGAATAAGATTTTCTTTTAAAACTACTTCTGGTCTACTTCCCCATAACACACTCTCTACACATAGTGTTAGATGGATTTACAATCTTAGGCAAATATCTTACAACATTAGTCATAATTTCCTTCACAATGTTATCAAAGTTAGAATGACAAAATCTTCTATGCCATAGCCAACTTTTAGAAACCTTCACAATAAAATAAGTAGCTTTAGATGTATTCAATTCAAATACATTACCTCTAGATTTAGTACCAGATGCAAACAAATCTCCCGATTTACTTCTGATAGAGCATTTCCCATTAATGAATTTCAACTGATAACCTCTATCCACTAACTTTCCAACACTCAACAGATTATGCTTAAGTCCATCAACAAGTAATACATTGTCAGTATTTATCTTTCCATCTAGAGAAATAGATCCTACTCCAATGATAAGTTTAGGAGTATTTTCACCAAATTTAACAACACCACCATCATATCTTTTCAAACTCACAAATTTTTTTTTATCTCTAGTCATATGATGTGAACAACCACTGTCTATAACCCATTCAGATTTATTTTCAACACGAGATACTAAGGCATTTTCCTCATGTCTAGGTTCATCATCCTTTATAGCAATAAATCCAATTTCATCATAGTCACCATCATCATGAGAAATACCCTCACTAGAATAATAACATTCCTTGTATTTAGGATACTTTGATTTTTAAAAATTAGGTTTGTGCTTAGGAACCCTTGTAGGACATCTAGATGCAAAATGACCAATCTTGTTACATGAAAAACATCTCAAAGGTAATTTGCCTTCAAATTTACCCTTACCTCTCTTCTCTCTTCTAGCGATCAATGCTACCACTTCATATAGCTTTCTTTCTTCCTCCTGTATCTGTTCCCATTCCTCAGCATAGTCTCCAATCTCTTTTCTCAGGTCACCATAGCTAGTGATCACAATTCCTGATAAGGTATTTTTGTTCTTATGCACGGTTGCCTTGAATGCTGACTCAACTTTAGGTAAAGTATCTCCCAATTTTGCAACCTCAAAAGTAGTTAGCTTTCCAATCAACATCTCTCTAGTGAAGTTCAGTGTCAAAGGTATAATCTCCTTTATAGCTTGTACTTTGGTTCTATAAGCAGGTGTCAAAGAACTGAGTATCTTTGCAATCACTTCTTCCTCACTGTGAGTACCTCTAGAGTTTCTAATGTCAGTAACCACTTCAGTAATTCTCTGTCCATATGCCCTAATATTCTCATCTTATCTCATCTTTGGTGATTCCATCTTTTTCTTCCAGTTCTGTAGCTTTGCATATTTTTTAAATTTGTCTCCTACATATAGTGCTTCCAATCTTGTCCAGATCTCATGTGTAGAATCCAAGTCTTTAACTTCTGTGAATTCACCTTCAGAAAGTGTGCTCATCAATGATTCCCTTGCAACCATATTACATGAAAATAAATTATTTTCATCTTTAGTAGCCTTCTCTAGTTCATCCTCAGTCATTGTCTTTTCATTATTCTTTGTGATCATCTAGTAGTCAAGTACCAAACATAGCAAATGTGTTCTCATCTTGTTCTTCCAACTGTTAAAGTTTTTAGGATCAAATTTTGGACTATCCTTCCTATAGTAACTCATCTTCAGGATCACCTCAAGCTTTTAAGGTTTTTCTCTAAGGACCATTAGCTATGATACCAATTGTTAGGAATAATAGTCCACAAGACAACTGAGGGGGGGGGGGGGGGGAATCNTTGAATCATTTGTTATATAGATTATTAAAATTAAAATATTATAAACCAAAACTACAATGGAAATGATAACATAGTAAATGCCAACACAATAACACAATAATTGTTGCCGAGGAAACCCTGTTAAAGGTAAAACACCGGTGGGAATTAACACCCACAAATAATGTACTTAGAGTATAGTATCCTTGTTAAAAGATTTATCCCTGTTAGGAGCTTATGACAACATTATAGTACACAGTCCCTGTTAGGAGTCAAG
Organism: Thuja plicata; assembly: GCA_018584345.1. Taxonomy (NCBI): domain Eukaryota; kingdom Viridiplantae; phylum Streptophyta; class Pinopsida; order Cupressales; family Cupressaceae; genus Thuja; species Thuja plicata. The sequence continues at coordinate 244,302 of MU223818.1, read as the reverse complement.
AAAATTAGTAGGCTCACTACCCAGGCACACTGTCCAAAGAAGGTTAAAGCCACCCTCAAGGATTCATAATCCGAGAAAGTGTATATAGGAAATATACAATCCAGTAAACTATCTGATAGCAACTGTCTTTGCTTTCTCAGTTCCAATGAAGTATTATTTTCACAAACTCTGCTCTACATCCAGCAGCCAAACAAGCCTCACAGCTTTCACTTCTCTTCCTTTTCAATCTCTTCCACTACCCCATCTTTATAAAAGAAAATATCACTCATATAGACCCTTTTGCAATAATTCATTAGGTCGGCCAATTAAGATTTCCTAATACATAAATAATTAATTGGGTCGACCAATTAGGCTTTCTCAATATACAAATAATTATATAACCCCTTGCTGAGATACACACAGTACCTATAACAAGTAAACATTATTTACAATCCACCAATTATACTTCCAGATCCACAATCCGCCCTCACAATTCATATTACACACTACATGTCTGAAGTCGATCACCAAATAGGTCTCCTCCAGAATACACACTAGAGCTGATGTCACCAGAATGCTCACACTAATTAAACTCAGCACATTATTTCAAACTATGTCCACAATCCTCTAGTAAGCTTGCTTCACCTAAAATATCTTTGCCAGTAAGATATACCCAAAACACAGAGACCTGCTCTATCAAACATCACAGTTACAGTCCAGAAACCATTCTTCACCAAAACAATTGTAACAACCACAATATGTAACATAAATCCAAGTGAACTTAGGAATAAGGTCAACACACATCCTTCTTCATATACAACTTTGATCATTCTGAAATATCCATACAGTGTCCGTACACTTCTATCAGTCAAGTAACCAGTCTGTTCTCTCCACAGAAACATATGTTGACATCAATGACAAAACATGAATATCAACAACATGATCACTACCCAAAACTGATATCATCCAACAGTTCATAGTATGCATGAGTAGGTGCATTTTGTAGCAGACAATGATAGTTATAACAAATATTACAGTGATGGTAGATGATAGATGCAGTTTGGTTTCTCCTTTTAGCAGTGGAAAACATATATGGACAAATCTATTAGTTATATAATTACAGTATAATCCTTATATTACTAATAAAAAACAAAAAATATTACCCTATCTTAATTTTTTTTTTAAAAATTAATTAAAACTAGAGGTATAAAATAATCGATTAAAATACTTTTAATGATAAACTATAATAATTTTAGATTAAAAAGTGAAAATTGTATCTTATATAATTTTTTTATAATTAAAATATTATATTAAATTGTTAATTATTTTAGTTTAAAATTATTATATTTATAATTATGTAACCAAATTTAATATGATTATATTCATCCCATTTTTGTCTCATAATAAAAATTTCCATGTGGTTTATTTTTTCTTATTTTTATTAGTCTTATAATGTTATTTATTTGTTTATTTATTTTAAGAGTTATTTCATTTTAATTTGAAATTATTTTATTATTTTATTTTATTTGTAGTTATTTAACTTAGTTAAAAATATTTTATTATTATTTTAAACTTTAAATTACTTATATCTTTTTCAAAAAAAATATCAATTTTCAAATATATAAATATTAATATGTATTTAAATAGTATAAAAAATAATTTATTTATAAATAATTATAATCATTTTTTATCAGTAAAAGGCCTAAGCCATAGATTATTTATATTAAATTTTTTGATAAAGATACATAGTCTCCGTTCGCTGCGGGCACTGGTAGGAAAGAACAAAGAAGAAAACCTCCAGTCCAGTCCGGGACCTAGGTCCGGATATAACAGATGATCTGAGTTACAAATAGATGGAGACATACCTCCATTTACAACTAGATACCTTATAGAGATATCCTTTTACTTTTAAAATCTAAGTTATTGCATAGAGTGCCTAGAAAAATAAACATAATGTCTGAGTTATGTTCTGTTGGGTGAATCCTTTGTTATATTCTTCTGAACCGAAAACTATCCTGCCAAATGAATCCTTTAACCTGAACCTTCACAAAAAAAAACTCACAAAATACTATATCTACAAGGAACATTTAACTGTCTGTCCCAGATTAACTTAAAATTTCTACCAAAGATTAACTTATATCTTTGTAATAAGAGTTTACAAAAAAAACAACTGCAAAGAAAGAAGAAGATACATAAATCTACAATTATGATTGGAGATTAGAAAAATCTTGATTTATATATCCCTAAATATATTTATGTATATCCAGTGATATATAAAAACCAATATTTAACATCATCATAAAATCATATCAGTAGGTTTTCCTATGAGATTTCCTTTCTTTTCAGATCAATATCCTGATTACAAAATGTTAGAGATACCTTAATTAAAAGAAACCATTAGTTCTTAATAATTATAAACCTTAACCTAACTGAAACTATAGATTCTAGATATTGATCTAGTTTTCTAATTGTTATTAGCCTCATAAGAAGGAATACATGAATTGCAGTCATCTAATCATGTTCACATATCAATGATTCATGTATTTTATATTGAAAAGCTTAGATAATTTGATGGATGTACTCAATACATAGGAGAAAGAACAAGAATTCATAAAGGAAGAATTCAACAAAATAGAGTAAATCCCTGGTCCAAGAAGCAAGGAAATCAAGGATCCTTCTTAGGTTGATTCGTCCATGGCTTTAGGGGTTTTGGGGTAGTCCTCATTTTTTCCTTTTCTTCCATCTTGGGCCAGCTTTGTTTACCCTTTCTATGATTGCTTATTCATCATTTGAGTCACTAAAACCATATCTGTCTATGTTACCAACATCATCTTCATGCCAATAAGTATAGAACCAATCATCTTCCTTCGGAGCCCTTGCATGAAGGTAAAAAAATAGAAAATCTAGATTTCTTCTAATGATGGGAGTTCTTGAGATCAACGTCGATAAGTCATCTGTAACTAGAATAGGGGAGGAACGAACATGTCTACCATTAATCATTGGCATGTTCTAAAATTTGGGCCTTGTAATTGACAAATCCCCGTGAATGTTATGAATAACTAAATCTAATCCTCCTAAATATTTGTGTTTGAAAATGCGGGCGCAGAGCCTCCCAATGTCGAATTTCCCTAGATCTACCTGAATGGCCATGGCTATGAACATATATGGAATATCATAGTTGACTCGGTATCGATCTTTGTTGGAAAGGAATTCCAGCCCCAGAATCCCAAAAATAACCCTTAGAGTTAATCCATGAGTGTTCAGGATAACAGACTTTAGTCTGTTAATGGTGATTTCTCCCTTAAAAGCTAATTGAGGCTTAAAGCCCTTCAACTAAATGGGGGTGGACATTTCCAAAAAGAGGAGGAAAAGCCAAGCAGATAGAAAAACATAAGAGGGAGCTAAATGCCTATTTAAGTGGTATAAGGTAGGTGTTTCATTTCCTAACTTTCATCAGCCTGCTATTTGGACTACTAATGGAATTGAAAGAAGAAAACCAAGGGATACTGGCGAAGTGGTAGGGAAAGGAAACGTCTGGAAAGGAAATAATTGATATAAGGATGCTTATGCTTATTATTTTTTGATGAGGAAAATATAAGATCAAGGTTTATTTATAAATATGATATCATTATACATACATACATACATACATACATATACATATATATATATATATATATATATA
>MU223818.1:197670-232474 GCA_018584345.1 Thuja plicata | reverse complement strand
CTGGTCATGTGTGGCTTCCATGTGTGGTAGTTGTGAGGTGTCAGTCGGGCCACAGAGGGGTCCGACATTGAAAGAAGAATAAGACGAAAGTAGAAGGGTCTTTTTGAATGAAATGATAGAAAGTAAAGTGCACCCCCCCACAATGTATAATCCTATCCCCTGTACACCACAAATTACAATGAAAGCACAAGAAACGAGAAAAAAACCTGAGTTCTAGAAGCAGAACAGGAGCACAAACGAAGGTATGCCTTTGACTACAAAAATTGGCAAGCAAATGGAAAAATCAGGAAATGAGACCTCCACCAATGCAACGGGCTCGGAAACACTTTTCTGGAAATATTTTGTTTTTTGAAAACAGACACCGTATGCCCAAGTTATGGCTAAAACTGTGACAGGAGGTCCAAACACTGAGCTCCCTGGAAAAAACCAGAGACGGGAAAAAAATTGACGGCCGTATGACCGTCACTGGGATGTTGCTGACATCAACATGACATCATCGTCAGAAAAACTTTGCGGCGGCCGAAAAAAATAATTTTCGTCAGAAAAATTCAAAACTGGCCGGAAAAAACTTTTTCGGCTGCTGACATCAGTGATGACATCAGCCTGTGTAGAGGGGTTGCGGGCCGGTGGATGGCCGGAGGAGCGAGGCGGCCGGTGGCCAACCGGTGGCGCGGCGGCGGTCGGTGGGTGGCTCCGCTGTGGAGCACCGTCGGTGTCGCTGCGGCGGCCGGTGGGCGGCACGCTGGTGGGAGGGCCGGGCGCGGGCCGGGTCGGGCCTGCGGAGGCGGCGGCGGGGTGGCGCGGTGGCGGCGCGCCCCAGAATGCGCAAAAAACACCTTTTTTTATTTTTTTTGATTTCTCACCTCGAAAACTGTGCCGTACGGCCCTAGACGGCTGAAATTTTTTTCCAGATGCTCCGGAGGCCAAATAGGTTGAATTTTATATCAAAATTCACCGGATCAATCCTCTGAATTCATTGGAGAGGTCTGTTTTGGCCCAAGATGCCTCTAAAAAATACAACCCTCCAGATCCAATGTAGAAAACACCAGAAGACCCAGAAAGAGAGGGCTTGATCCACAGCTCCAAAACAACTTGAACAAGCTGCAGCAGCAAGGCTCTGATACCATGTAGAAACTGATGAAATATCAGATTCAACTCCAAGATCTAGCTACATGCAAAAACCTGTCACAAAGAATGAAGCGAAAGGAGGAAAAAGAAAAACTCAGAAGTTACTCAACAAGTGAGAGCAAAAATATTATCTGAATTTCTGAACAATAATTACAAAGTTCAACCTTAAAAAGGTGAACGAAACCCTAAAAGGTAAATACTAGGTTTCACATTATTAATTAAGAATTAATTAATAACACACCTAAGAGACGCTTAAGCAACTAGAGTAATAATACTCTAACACTAATCTGCATTGTCTTGGTTCCTTAAAAATGTGAAGCTAATCTTGATCCCCTAGCTTGCGGTTGGAGTCATGGGCTGAGGGGTAGTTCTGAAAATGTTGTAGGGGGTGGGATGGGGTGCGCCCTACAACACAACCTTTGATATTTTTCAAGATGGATCTTTGTGGTTGGTGTTTTGGGAAAAGGGATGGGATGTCACCTTCAGTCAAAACATTTAAGCTAAGGGGAGATGAAGTTCCAAATCAAAGCTTTGTTGGGCATGCAAAGAATTTTTAAAGTGGTATTTTAAGAGGTTTCACTTTCTCTGGGCAGAGCTCTATTTTTATTCACTTACGACATGGTGCACTAGGTTCCCTTCATTTGTGGCAGTAAAAGGAGAAGCCAAAGTCTCCAGACATAGGGCTCACACATTCATATCCTATTATGGGAGGCATCTGGAAGGGTCAGAAGTAAGGCACATCATGCCTAAACAAAATGTAAGTCTCCCCAACAAGGGACACAATATTTGACACTACTCAAAGGAAGACATGAATAGTTTGAATAAGGGTTGAAAAGGGAGGCTACACTTCCCTAAGAAAATGGTCTTCCAAAGGAGCACCCTGCAAAAAACAAATAGATTGGACCAGACCTATGAGAGTTCAACACATGACATGTTGACTAACAAAAAGGAAAGGGCAGCGAGTACACAATCCCCATGATTTATTAAGAGAAAAAATCCTAAGGTGAGTGAGAATGCCCCCAAAAATATATGTTATAGTATGCACCCCTGGATGAAAGGCCACAAGGTCTTGTTCATAGAAAAGAAAAAATCTTTGCAAATAATACAATATATTCCTTTGCCTTATATAACCAAAGTTCAATATTTCCAACCTTATTTAATTTACAAATTGTCGGGGCTTTATATAAAAACCCACAGTCAAAAAATGATCTTATAATGATTACAATTCTTTTACAATCGACCAACATGCCAAAAAATATGGCATGGATCACTCAATTCCTTGTGCTGCGGGCATATGCTTGAATCTTATTAGTTTATCACAACGCGTTTTCCAGCTAAGCTCAACCATAGAACCATGATGACTTGATCAGACATGCCATGATTGCATGGGCCAAATCAAGCATAAAAAATATGACTTCCTAGAAATATTGTTAGTCATGAAGTCTCCCTCAGGAAAGAATATTTCCTGATGATGCATCGACGAGCATTGTTGAAGAGAGAGTGTCTTGAGGACATGTGGATGGATGGAAAAATTTACGAGAAATAAATTCCTTGCAGAGTATGTAGAAACCTCACTGGGATGACAAGTGTTAGTGGCATTAGGATTTTGGAAGCTAGAAAACTGCTCCGTGTGATTGAAGACCAAAGGTAAACATGAAATATTTTTATTGATGTAAAAGGGTTCTACATTTTGGCAAATTTTAGGGTATCTTGACCTTCTGAGAACAAACCACGAAATCTATGGTTGTAAAAACTAGAGCCTTATCTATTGGGCTGGGAGTCAACTCAGTTTGGGTTTATCAGATCAGTTATCTTCATGATTTGCTTGAACATCGTCCAATGTGACAAAAACCTTCATGAAAAGAGAAAAGATTAGAGATTCTCCTTAAGGAGAAAGCCAAAATATTCTAGCAGGTAAGGGGTCAAACTAGAGAACTCAAGGTGCGAAACCATCTTCAAGAGAGAAACACTAAGAGAGAAACAAGGGATAAAATACAAGCAAAATTAGTCAAGGGATGCAAAAATAATATTTCTAAACAAACCAACTGGAATGGCTAACCAACATTCAAAGATGAAAGGGGGACACCCTGATCAGAAAGTAAGTGACTAAATCTGACCCCAACTTCGTAAATGAAACTTGACATTTGATATTCTGTGATAATGAAAACATTAAACGAGCATTAGATCAATATGTCAAAATGTGAAAAAGAGATCATTCAGGGATTTGTGTGTGTTCAAGGTAATAATCCTTCCCTTTCCTAAGATGATGAATTGGTTTTCGCATGTCTGCTAGACTATGTAGGTGAGATTTGTCCCATAGCCAACTAGATAAAGCCTTGATTCTAACTAGGAATACATAGCCTCGACAAGGTTATCACCTTGATAGTCACTAGCATTTGTCTACTTCCAGCCAAGAATTCCTAGCCCCGATAGAGTTGCTAACATGACTTGGTTTTTGCACTTTCTACTTTTTGATTTCAATATTTTTTTTCCTTTTTTATTTTAATTTTTTGCCTCCTTGGCTTTAATATGCATAGATGACCAAGGCATGATCCTTCCAGGATAGATACCAAGGTGGTAAAATAACACTCTCTGATTTTTCACCTAGTAGACAGAGGAAAGACATCTCAACATCATTAGTATAGGCATTTAAGTGAGAAGCATACAAAATCCAACTAGATATCAGTAATTTCATGAAATGATAGATATTAATGCTAAATGCTGCAAAAATGTGTTAGTTTGCAAGGATATTAAAAATAATATTTCATTTTAAGCTGAGAGTAAATGTAGTTACCCTTTTAGTTGTTCAAGGTGTATGGATCTCCTCAAATTGCACTACCGGTAGCCAAAATTGGCTCATAATTCTAGAAATAGACATATGGAAACCCTTGAAAAATGAGCATAGTACATTTTGAAAATTGATGTGAAATTCTCTCTAATGTAGAGTAAATGCAAAATGCTTGTAGAAATGGACAAATTCTCTATAAAAGGGAAACAATTTTGAAAGGTGGCATCAAGCATTTAACAAACTTGAAAGCCTAAGTGAAGGATTAGCTTAGCTTAGCCCAGAACTATGGACATTCCTATGAGATTGACCTATCTATTACCTCAGGAAATATTTTTAGGATTCATAGATGATGATAGGTTGGTCGCATTGGTTAGGATGAACGAAAAATTGGTTCTCATTGCCCTGAAATGGGTATTGGGTGAAGAGTTTTTGCATAGTGAGGTCCGTTATAGGCTAAGAATATATATCTCATTTAGGTTCGTAGGCTCTTTCCTAGACCTGGGAGAGTCTAGGGATGTGATAGTGTTTCTTGTAGTGGGTATGTTTGGCATAATTCACTGTGGGGGGCTCGAGGATGTGCTTGTTGTGTCTCAAGACGGTGTCAGATTTCCTTTGGTAACTGACTTGAGGATTTATCTGGAGATGGGATCAGATGCTCCATTCATTCTATTTGTCATGAATTTCCACTATTGGTCCATCATTTTTGTGTGACATGGGGTTGAATTTCTAATGAAATATCTGGACCCCGATTCAGAAATGGCCAAGGAGATAGAGGAATTCTACTTGAGCATTCTATTTGAGAAAGCCTGGGATTCACCCACTGAGTCAAGTGAAAGGGGATATTTCGACTCAGAAGAAGGCACAAGAGAAGGAGGAGATGACAAAACCAACTCTAGAGAAGCTTGATCGCTGCCTTGAAACAATTTTTGCTTTAAAAAATGAAATTTTATGATATGTAAAAAGTAAATGACAAGAAAAACCTTTTATTTTTTGCAAATAAAATTGAAATATATATAGATATCGAAGATAAATATAATATATTAATTTTTATCATTTTTTCTTAGTGTCTACATATGATTTTTTTCTCATTTATTCTTTAAAGCACTCAATTATTTAGATTTTAGAAATGAACTTTTGATATTTTCTGTAAAGAGTCAAAATATCATAACATTGGAAATGAAATTTTGATATTTTCTGTAATGATGGTGAGGAAGAGTATACCTTTCTGAGAATGTGAGAGAAAGGGGAAATCCCTTTCGCATTGGCACACTTGTTCTTAAAACACAAAAGGATTAGTTCAACTTAAAATAAAATCACCGTTCAGAATTGGGAAATTTAATGAATTGACGGTAATAATCATGAATGTTAATTTGTATTGACATCTTGAACTTATAAACATACATGGGATACCAAAAACATGTCACCCTATGTAGTAGTACTTATTGGAAAAGAAACACACCAGACAAAAACAAACCTAACTATTTACACTAACTAACAACTAAATATTTTTACAATAAACCATTCACTGGGTTTGGGAAATAGCCACTCTTGCGGCCTAGATTTTTTTTTGCAAATAAAGGCTCTAGAGAATTGTGGAAAAAGAAAGGTAAAATAGGTGTTACCCTTCTTGGGTGTGATATGTCAGAGATGCTGACATCATGACTCAACTTAGGTACTTCCTTTGACATCACAGGAGATGGCATCTCCAAATCTTTGATAAGGCTCTTTCATGCTCTCACATGAGGATGACCTTGACGGACTGAAAAAATGGTTGCAAATGATACCTGATTGGGCACTTGTGGATCCTATTCAAGTGAGTTGCAGTAGGAGATGCCTTGATGGGTTCTCAAAACTAGTCAATTGGTCATTCTTCCTCTTGGAATGCAGGGGATGGCCCCATCTAGACGATTGGGGCGTATTCATTGAGTGAAGATAAAAGGGATTCCATCTCATCCTAGAATCTCATATTGTCATCTACTTCTCTTTTCTCGCTAAGAGGATCAAGGGGAGATTGCTACAGTGATGCCTCTTCTAGAGAAACCTTTGTGATTTTTGACTCTGTCATAATGGGGATCTCATCATCTTCAATGAAATAGGGGAGATTAGAAAAGAGGACACTCAAATCATTAGCCTCTAGTGGAAGGTCATCTTCTTCACTTGAATGTGTCAGTTGTGGGCCTTGCTAACTTTGTTCATTCTTTTGGCTCGAGCGCCAAACCACCAATCCACCTTTGAACAATGAAATTGTGTCCAACATCAATTACTAAAAAGAGAACTACAAAAAATCATTCCAACCAAGTTTATCTCCCATAGGGCATGAAAATTCTAGAACCTCTTCATGTAGAAACTGGTCCTCTAGGGCAGGCTCTTTGTCAAACATGACTCTTCAATAGAGGCCTCCAAGATTTCCAAGGAATGCCAAAGGAGGCTATGTTGTCTTTCAAGAACGATGATCCTCATCTTGTGCTAAAGATTTAGAAACATCTCCCGACCATTGGGAACATGGTCTGTATGAGAAGGCTGAGGAGAAAACCAATGAAGGTGGTTTTAGTAATTTGGATCCATACCCTAATAGGACTATGACCACTACTTGCCATGTCCACTTGTTTGTTGCCACGTTGAAAAACCAAAGTATGCACTAACTTTGGTAAACACATTTAGCACTGTCCCACTGGGTGTTCCAGGAAATGTTTTTGATCTCCTAGCTTGCGGCTAGCATCGTGGGTTGAGAGGCAATTTTGGAAGTGTTGCAGGAGGTGAGATACAATGCATCCTACAACGCAACCTCTGAGATTTTAGAAGTTGGCTCTTTGTGGTTTGTGTTTGAGGAAAAGGGATGGGAGGTCACATTTAGTCAAACAACCTAAGCTAAGAGGAGGTGAAGCACCAAATCAAAGCTATTTTGGGTGGGCAAGGAATTTTTTAGGTGGTATTTTCAGGGGTTTGACCTTCTATGGGTAGATATTTGTGCCATCATTGACTCGCAACATGGTGTACCGCATTCCTTTCATTGTTGGTAGGAGAATGAGAATCCAAAGTCTCCAGAAATAGAGCTCACACATTCATATCCTATTGCATGAGACATCTACAAGGCTTTGAATTAAGGCACATCACACCTAAAGAAAAAGTAAGTCTCCCCAACAAGGGACATGATATTCAATACTACTCAGATGTAGATAGAAATAGTTTGAATAAGGGTTGAAAAGGAAGGCCACACTTCCCTAGGAAAATTGTCTTCCAAAGGAGCACCCTACAAACAACATAAATAGACTGGACTAGACTATGAGAGTTTAGCACATGACACGTTGATTAAAAAAATGAAAAAGGAACTGAGTACACAGTCCCCATGATTTCTTAAGAGAAAACATGCCAAGGCAAGAGAGAATTCCCCAAAAATATATATGTTACAATATGTGCCCTTGGACAAAAGGTCACCGGGTCTTGTTCTCATAAAAGAAAAATAAATAAATAAATAATACAGTATATTCCTTCACCTTATTAAAACAAAGTCCAATATTTCCAACCTTCTTTAATTTATAAATCATTGGGCTTTATAGAAAATCATTTGGTCAAAAAATTTATCTTAGAATGATTAAAATTCTATTACAATCAATCGGTATGCAAAAAACTTTGGCATGGACCGCTCAATTCCTTGTTTTGTGGGCATATGCTTGAATCTAACTGGTTTATCATAGCGTGTTTTCTAGATGGGTTGAACTATAGAAATATGATGGCTTGAATAGAGACATCATGATTGCACATGCCAAATCGAGCACCACAAATATGATAGCTTCCTAGAAAATTTGTTAGTCGTGAAGTTTCCCTCAGGAAAGAATATTTCCTAATGATGCATCGATGGCCCTTATTGAAGTGAGAATGTCCTGGGGACACATGGTAGGTTGGAAGAAGTTTGGAGAAGTACATTCCCTATAGAGTGTTTAGAAACCCCATTGGGCTGACATGTGTCAGTAACATCAAAATTTTGGAAGCTGGCGAATCGCTCTACGCAATCAAAGACTAAAGGTAAACATGGAAGGTGTTTATCGATGTAGAAGGGGTCTAAATCTTAAAAATGAGATATTTTCACCCCATTATCCTTTGTAATGCTCACTACAAAATCCTATCTAAACTCTTTGTTAGTAGAATTAAACCTTTCCTGAATAAGCTAACTCATTCCCATGAAAACAATTTTTTCCTGGGTAGGCATATAACTGATACAATTCTTACTGTACACGAAGCTCCTTCATTTTATGGAAAATTGCAAGAGAGAAAGTATTCTCCTTAAACTATATATATCAAAATATTGTGATATGATCTCCTGGATATTTCTCTCTTTAGTGCTAATGAAATTTGGATTTGATGGTAAGATATAAAAAATAATTGAAGCCTATGCTCACACCCCAAGGTTCTCTATTTTGGTTAATGACTTATCGTAGGGATTCTTTTCTGCTTCTAGAGGACTTTGGTAGGGGGGTCCCCTATCCCCATATCTCTTCATCTTTTTAGTTGATGTTTTGGGAAGAAATATTGAAAATAGAATTTCAAAAGGCATTATTAAAGGTATTAAGCCCTCATCCTTAGATAATATTGTATCTCACCAATAGTTCATTGATGATATTATCCTTCTTGGTTCAACTTCTTTGGCTAAGGCTAAAGTTTGAAAGTCCATGTGGTTGTATTATGCTTTAGTTTTGGGGAAGAAAATTAATATGCAAAAAAGTATCTTATTTTTTAAGAATACTCCTCAATCTCCAAGCTCGTATTATAAAATATTTAATCTACCTTCTACATACTTGGGAACACCCTTAACCTTAGGAAATGTTGACAACTCAATCTGGTCAGAGTTATTGGAGAGTTTAAATTAAGTTGGCTAGTTGGAAAGGTGTTCTCATAAATAATTTCAAAAAATTGTAATTCTCACGACTTCTATTCAAAGTACCTCTATCTATATTATGACCATTTTCCACATGCTACTTATGTGGATAAAAAAACTTGATCAACTGAAAAAAGGTTTCTTTGGTCTGGTATGGTAACAAAAAATCGCCTCTCTTTAGTTGATTAGGAAAAACATTTCTCTTCTAAATAGGTGAGAGGACTCAATGAAATAAACACTCACCTCCTCAACGTATCTCTACTTTCCAAAATCAGTTGGAAACTCACAAATGAGTCCTTGGAATAGACCAAAATAATGGCTTCAAATTTTCTCTAGACCAATAATGGGTCAATTTTCTTAATGGTTGAACAATCATATCAATGCTCTCATATTTGAAGTCATCTGATTGAAACCAAACCTCTTTTGATGCAAGGAATTTTTTGGTAGATACGTAATGGTAGGAAGGTCCATTTATGGAAGGACCTATGGATCTCCTTGACCTCTCAAGAGTGTTAGTTGACATTCTCTATGTACCATCCTAAATTGTAAACACCAATAATTAGATGCTCAATTAGGCACCATTTTAGCATGTATGGGATCTTGCATTGATTTTGAGTACTCCAACCCCGTTACACTTTTTATTCGGGAATCTTCTTTGCAATCCTAATTCCCAAACTGAATTTGAGACTTTTTGGGGTAGAATAGGTCGACCCACTTTACCTATTCCTGAGAATAGGTCATCCCACCCAACCTATTCCCCAAGGTTTTCCTTGAAATCTAAACCGAGGGGGGGATCTCTATTAATAAATGGTAAATCTAAAACCCATCAGCTTCCTTCGAGTTTGAGCTCCAAAATATTGTAACATTTATATAAACAACCTATCTCTCTGCACTTGGAAATCAATCTCTCCTACAAATTCACATCTCAAGCATTTCTAGGCATCTCTTCGAGTCAATCCTCTCCATAGATCAAGCTTCTTTCCCTCATTGAAGGCCAAGAAAAAGAAGTCCACTATCAATAAGAATATATTTTGCATCCAATAATTCAAGTGTTCAAGTCTTCAACTCAGTATGCTTCTCTCCATCAAGAATCGTGATAAACTACAACATTAATTATGCAAGGCTTGTTAATTCATGAATTCCTTCTAGGTTTTTGTGGAGTCAAATATATTTCATTGACACTTATGATTATATTCGGAGAATTATTTTTCCATTAAGGTATAAGGTAATTTATGATTCATCTCTAGCTTTTATTTCATATTAGCATACTTTTCTTTCACATATATTCTATTTCATTTCAAAGGTTGATTCCCCAATCAGGGTTTGACTAGGGAAAGCCCCTCTCTACACAACATTTTATCTCTTGTGTAGGTGCATGAATAGGTGCTTCTTGTACCACATCATATTCAGGAAGTTTAGGACCTCACATAGAATCTTCAATTTAAATATTTATAAAGTGTAGGGATCAGGTCAGCCTAAGTGACCTAGTCCCTCCAGATCCCCTTCAAATTGATTTTACAGGTCAGTTAACTCTTCTGGTATCTTTACTAATTTGTTTGATTTCTATCATCTTATATATGCATAAAATTTTATTTTCCTCCTTTCTATCTCACTACTTTGCATTACTTAAAGAATGGACCCACTCAGTGCTTAAGTTTTCTTGAGCCTAGTGAGTCATCTTCCTTACAATGAAATCTAGGAAATAGAATCATAGGATCATTAGCTTACCCATTTGAGCTAGTGATCCCTATTTCTTAAGTTACATTTTGGCGAGCCTGACTTTTCTTATATACTTCTGATTTTTAGTAATAGATCTAATTTTTGCATGGTTTAGATGTATTCGTTGGTAAAAAGGACACAAATTGCATATTTTGATCTCTTATTTCATGCATTAGAAAAAAATATCATTTAAAAGTAATCCAAAAATATTTCATTTCATGCATTTTTTATGCACATATTTAGCAATCATTTCATTTATGTTGTTTCATTTTGTGCTAATATAGAACCTTTCATTCCTTGTTTACGCACTTGTATTTGAAAAAGACATAAAGATTTATACATTTTGTTCATTTCATTTTCAATTTCTTTTATTTGAGGCAAGACAATAATACCTCTCTCAATGATCTCCCTATTTGGGATGAACCATTGGCAGATGATGTTGATTATTCTTTTGATGTGTATCTCCCCCATTAGGGTACCTTGGTGAAAGAACATGAAATTATTGTAGATTAAATTGATATGATTGCTAATTTCATTAAGGAAACTTAACCTTATGTTCATTTCAATGATCTTCCCTCTATAAATGAAGCATTAATGAGTTGTGTTTGTCCCCCTCCTAAAATATTTCCTACTTATGAAGCTACTTTTGAGAAAGAGGATACCATCCTTGATGCACTCCCTCATACAAATGAAAAAATTGAAGAGCCTATTCAGGTCAATGTTGTTCAAGTTAGGGGTAGTTAAAAGCATACAATTGTCATCTACCTTAGTCAAGATATTGCTCAAACTCAAAATAAACCAATCATTGTAGGGAAGGGTGATAAAAAACCTGATTATCATGTGGTTTCTCACATATATAACACAAGAAATAATAGAAAAGATACCAATTCATTCATCCCTCCTCTTTCCGCTTATCAACTAGTGCTTCCTTATGCACCACATCTTCCTCAAAGTATTGGAAAAGAATATGATTTAGTAGAATAACTTTGGGTTACTTCTTCCAAGATGTCTCTTTGGGAGCTCATTCAAAGTTAACCTACATACCATGAAATATTAAAAAATTCCTTAAGAAACATTAGTTTCCCACCTCTTGTGTGACCTAATGATATTACTTCCTCATTGGAGTGTATGCAAAAAAAAATTACTCAATCTAAGATTGTTTTCTCCCAAGATGAGTTACCTTATAAAGAAAATCAAGATCAACATGACTGTCTTATGGTTGTTGTCCTTATCAATGGTAATTCTATTGGAATAACTTTAATTGGTAATGGATGTGGCCTTAAAGTGTGTAGAATAAATTTATTACATAAAATAAAAGTGGATACTTATTTAATTAAACACTATTATATCCATATTCATAGCTTTGAAAATTTTCCTAAAGAGTCTCTAGGTACAATCACCCTACCTATTAAACTAGGTCCTTTTATTTTACCCACACTTATTCATTTCACACCACATAATCTCATATACAACCTTCTTCTAGGAAGACCTTGGCTGCAAGTTGATCCTTTGATTCTTCATCACAAAGAAAAATTTATCCATAACAATAAAATATGGACCCTTGAAGCCGATGAAAAAATTAAAAATTGCTTAAAAATGGAACACTCTTTCTATTCCTTCACAGATACAAGTCGATACACTACATCCTACCCTTCAATGGAAACTCCTAGAAGGTGATTGGGGTTCATTATAATTTACACCATCTATTGTGGGAGAATATAAAGTTCCTAAGTTTAATGTTGGACCCTTTAAAGTACCTGGTGTGTGATTTGTTCAACTTGATTCTCCTAACACTTCAACTCATAATATTCAATATGGCTTAGGATGTGTGCAAAAAAGAAATGAGATTCCTAAGAAACTAATATCACACTTTTCTCTACAAGATTTTGGTTTCAAACCTCCTCCTTTGTCAACATCCCTTCCCTTGTCATCTAATGCTTCTATTATGTCTTTCTTTAATAAATAAATCATTTTTCCTAACCTTCTTCGTGTTAAGTTAATTACTCAAGCCAAACAAAAGAAGAAAGCAGACAAGCTTTTAAGAATATTCCTTTTTGCATGTATCATAAATATTACGACCACTCTACTAATGAATCTCAGGCTTTACATTAAAAAATTTAGAAACTCGTAAAATGTGTTGTTTTTCAATCATGATTATTTTGAATATCAATTAGATTCCTATCATGTTTCTCCACACTATGTGACATTTTTTGCCTATACCATGAGGTCTCATTGTCACTCATGGTGGTACAATTTTGGGTGCAGTCATACTTTGTGAGAAACATAATAGTCCTCTGCATCCTTATCTTTGTCTCCACACTTGAGGGGCAAGGGTAGTATTACAATCTCTTTAAGGATCCAATTTCCCCTTGAATAAGTGGCATTTATTTATCATGTAATTTCTAATCTTACATGGAATTTTCTGTTTACATTAGGGTTCTCTCTTATACAAGAAGTGTGTATCCTTGATCACAACCTCTTCCTTGTTTTCAATTGTGTGTTCATGGTAAACAAATCCCTTACTTGGGGGCTTAAAGTGTGTCATGCTTTTATCAAGAATCACTTTACCTAGCAATGGAGAAGGTATGAATTATTCTTCTCCTTCCCTTATTTTGGTCAATGATGTTATTTTTTTTCAACATCGCTTCTCATACATCCTTCAAAAGGATCCCTTTATGCTAGTGGCATGATATCTCTTTGCATTCATCTCTTCCTTTCCTCATAGGAGTTGTGACCTCTTTTCCTTGTATTGAGTGTTTCTTAGAGGATATCTCCTTGGTGTTGATGGTGGATATCCTTATTTCTCTTATTTTACTTAAGATGCCCAAATAATCCCATTTTTCCATATTGAGGGGGCACATATATGGCCTCCTTATTGAAATTTTTTATTACTTTAAGCATTCCAGATAGAGTACACTAGCATAATAGAATTTTCTAGGGTCATATGACTCTCCTTTACACACATTTTAGGATTTATTGGTTAGAATTACTAGACCATTTGTTACCTATCATTTTCACAAGATTCATGGGTTGACTAGCATAACACAAGATTCTAGACCATTTGACCCCTCTTTTCACAATATTTCTGGATTGAGTAGCATAAAACAAATTGCTAGAATATTTTATCCCTTCCTTGCATAAAATTTTATGATTTAATTAGATTTCTAGACCATCATCTATCTCATGGATCACCTAGCACAATACAAATGGATAGCCTGTGTCATCCATAGTTGTCTTTTTCTCTTCTCCATGATTCCATAGCATAACATACTTTTATAGTTGATTGGAATGTGGATTATTTTCTTATCTTTGATGTGTGCTATTGATCTTTCTATGTGACCACTTGTGCCTTTGCAATAGATTTCTGAGTGTGATACTAGTGGTTGAGACATTTTCTTTACCAAGGTCTCTTCAACTGTTTGGCTTGGAACCTTAGTAAACTTTAGGATTTTGTCTTTGTTTTATGTGTCCTTGCACATGGTTGTATGACTTAAGATCCTTTATTTGGGGGCTTGTATCCTAAACTTAGTGATGTATTATCTCTTTGCATTTTTGGCAATGATCTTTCTCTCTCCCTCTCTCTCTCTCTATGTATGACTTAAGATCCTTTATTTGGGGGCTTGTATCCTAAAGTATCCTAAACTTAGTGATGTATTATCTCTTTGCATTTTTGGAAATGATCTCTCTCTCTCTCTCTCTCTCTCTCTCTCTCTCTCTCTCCTACTTTATTGTGAGCATGAGGTGGACTCATACTCCTGCTAAAGTAGGGGAAAATATATCATCTTAAAATGTAATAACCTATAATTAGATGCTTAATTAGGCCCAATTTTAGCATGTATGGGATCACGCATTGATTTCTAGTACTCCAGGCCCTCTACGATTTTCATTCTGGCATCTTCTTTGCAATCCTAATTTACAACCAAATTTTGAGAATTTTTGGGAGTAACAGGTTGGAACATCTGACCTATTCCCCGAGGTTTTCCTCGAAATTTACATTAGGGGCCCATCTCAATGGTTAAGTGGGAAATATAAAATCCTATCAACTTCCTATTATTTTTTAGCTCCAAAATATAAACAACCTATCTCTCCTCATTTTGACATCATGCAATTGTAATTCAAGATCTATCCTACAAATTCACATATCAAGCATTCTCAAACAAGATCTCAAGAATTCCAAGGAATCTCTTCAAGTAAATATTCTCCATGGATAAAGCTTATTTCCCTAATTTAAGGCCAAGGAAAAGAAGTAATCCATCAATGAAGAAGGTCTTTTGTATCCAAGCATTCAATCCTTCAAGTATTCAAGTCTTTAACTCATTCTCCTTCTCTCAATCAAGCATTATGAAAAAGTAAAACATTCATTATGCAAGGCTTGTCTTTTCATGATTTCCTTCTAGGTTTTTTTGGAGTCAAATTTATTTCATTAAAACTTGTTCTTACATTCAAAGAAACATTGAGTCATCAAGGTATAAGGTAATATATGATTCAGATCTAGGTTTTATTTCATATCAACGTACTTTCCTTTTAAGAATATTCCATTTAATTTCAAAGATTGATTACTCAATAGGGGTTTGAATAAATAAAACCACTATCTACACAATATTTTATCTCTTTTCTATGTGTATGAATATGTGGCGTTCACATTGGATCACATCTGAGAAGATCGAGACCTCACAGATAGTCTAAATTTTAAATTGTTGAAAAGTGTAGGGAAGAGGTCGACTCGGGTGACCTTGTCTTGGGAATAGTTTAGCTCAAGTGACCTACTCCCTCCAGATCTTCTTCAAATTGATTTTACAGGTTAGTTACTTTAAATTTATTTTACAAGCTAGTTACATTTTATGGTTTATGTTTCTAGTATTTCTACTAATTTTTCTGCTTCTTGTCAACCTCTATGTCCCAAAACTTGTATTTTTCTCATTTCTATCTCACTAATTTGCATTAATTTATCACAATATCCTATTCAAACCTCAATTAAAATGAAGGATCATTGCACCCACTTAGCGCTTAATTCCTCTTGATCCTAGTGAGTCAACTTCCTTCCAATGCAATATAGGAAATAGAACCATAGGATCATTAGTTTACCCATTTTAACTAATGATTCCTATTTTTATGTTACACTCTACTTTAGAAAGTTTCTTTAATAACAGACTTGGCTCTTGAGTACAAGAATATTGGGATATCTCTATCTCTCCTCCTCTTGGAAAATAGACTCATTATGATTTAAAGGACCTCTCTATTCGGTGGCTATGGAGCTTCTTCTCTTGAAAAATTTGAGATCTTATAGGTTGGGTTATGAGGATAAATTAATTTGGAAAATATATTCTGATGGGATTTAGTTTGTCTAAACTAGATATAAGATTCTTTCCCCCAATGGTCATATTATTTTAAGTGGTCCAAGGTTTGGAGTCCAAAGGCCAGTCCTAAAATTTTCTTCTTCTAATGGATTGTATGCCACATGAAAATTCTTACTTTGGACAACATTTAGAAGAAATGGATTCAATTGGTCAAAAAGTGTGCTCTATGTGAAAAGGATTTGGAAAGCATGAATGAACTTCTATTTATTTTTCCTTATTCTTGGAATATCATGTAGAGATTAATCTCTCTCTTGACTATTTAGAGGGTTTGGAAAAATGATCCCCAATGGAGTTCTTAAAGTTGGTCCCCTATAGTTCTCACCCTTTTATTATTGAACTATGATAGCAAACCCTTCTCCATTCAAGATGCTTGTTATGTAAGGAGTGTAATAATTGCATTTTCAGATATAAGAGGACCAACAATGATGCAATCTATACTTTATTGTTGTTAACAATGTCGAGGAAAAAAATGTGTAGTCTCGGATCCAAGTACAAGGTTCCTCCTTCTTGCCTAGATTGGGAGATTGCTAAATGTTGGGGCCTATTTGATTGCCTCACTAATAATTTTTCCCTCTTCTAGGATTAAAAAATAAATAAATGGACCCCCAACCTTGGATGGGTCAAACTAAATTTTAATGTTTACACTTTGGGGAACTAGGGTCGGGCGGGTCTAAATTTTAATGGTTCCTCTTTGGGGAACCAGGGTCGGGCGGGTGGGGGTGAGATCATTAGAGATGCAAAAGACAATATAAACATGGCTTATGTTGTTAATTTGGGGGCCCAAATTACTCAAATAGTTGAGGTGGTTTTGATTCATCATGGGATTGAGTTGGCATTTTCAATGTGGATTTTTCAATATCATCATGATGCTTTCAGGGAAGGCAACTCTTGGATGCTTTGTCCATTACATTGTCCCCAAAAGCCAAAATTTATTGTCTAACATGTAAAATGTTAAAATAGAACACACCCTCAGGGATGGGAACAACTCCAATAATTGCCTTGCTTCTATTTGATATTTCACCACTTCAATCTAAATGTGAGTTTCATTGAAAGATGTGCCAGAAGAAGCTTGAACCATCATCTTGAAAGATCAACTTACACATGTTGATTCATATCCTTCCCCTTATAATTTTAAGGATGATTTGTCACGACAGTAAGGGAAATGATAATATGGAGGAAAGGCCTATATTGGGTAAGTTTTCCTTTGGTCGCATCAGTTTGTTTAATAGAAACACTCCACTTTTCAGTTTTCTTCGCTACGCTCTTTTCAGGTTCTTTGTGTTTTATAATCTCCAAGTCACAATGGGAGGACACCTCATCAAAATGAATCCAGATAACTATGTAAAGTTAAAAAAACTACCCTTTTATCTATGTTATTCTAGAAGCAATAAAATGTGGTCATTTATGTTTTATGGAATGAAGGGTTTCATCCCAAATTTGTCTAAGAATTTTGCTAAAGCTTGGGATAAGGTGGTCATCACCATTGGTAGGGTCTCCTTCATGTTTTCTATGGCTATTGTAGTTTTTAGTAGCCTAGTTATAGAAGGTATGACCCTCCCAAGAAATTCAAAAGGTTATTACAAGAATGATTTTAAGAAGTTTTTGCATCCTAGAAAAAAATCCCTCAGCTCTAGAATGGATTCAACAGGGAAGAAGAAGGATGTGGCACTAATTCTAATCAATTTCATCACTTTGGAAGGTAGATTTGAATGCTTTCATTCCAATTTGTTCACACTGTTAAATCACTTTTGATATGGTATAAAGCTTAAATTTCCTTTTTGGATTCTCCCTTCACTTTCTTAGTCTATTGACAATAGAAAGGTAAAATGGGGGATTCCTCTATACCAAGGACTCATTCTTAGATTATATAATTTCCATTTAGCTCTCTCCTCTATTTTGGGTGTCAATATTTTTCCCATTGTGAACCCCAACTTGTTTTTTGAGCTTCTTAACCAAAAGGATGTGAAAGGTGCCTCATCCTCTGCTCTTAACACTTTGCCCCTAGTTTCGCAACTAGATCAAACCTTCAGAGAAAGGCAAAAATGAAAAAAAAAACATAGGAAAAGGAAAAAACCTAGTTCCTTGATCCCTCATCCCCTGATAATGTTTATTTCCCCAATTCCCCTGTTTACTCTCCTGAGGATAAGTTCCCTGGATAGCCTCATATTGTGGACAATCTTGGCAATCTATGTGTTCTCTACAATGTGAAAATGCAAACATCAAGTGGTAGTTGGCGTAACTTCAAACTACCAAAAATTATAGAATAGATGCCTTAGTTGAATTCGATGCTAGGGAAGGGGACTAGTTACATGATGTCAAAGATACTAAAACTTGGGAAGTAAAAGATGAGAATTCAATTAGGCATGGACAATTGGGCTTGTATCAAGGAACATGTTAGGGAAATCTGAGAGTTAATTCTCCCTGAAGAAGAAACAAAATAAAAATAAAAAAGATGGTATTAATAAGAAGCTGAATGAAATAGTTGATTTTAGGAAGGAAGTGATGGATAAGACTTCAGGCTCTCTCTAGATTCTGCAGGATGAACTTGAGCACATAAGAGCCAAAAGGAAGAGGAAATAAATGGTGATTGTTAGGGAGATGGAAGGTCTTGCTACTTTGGTATCGATGCATGGTAGTCAGAGCTCCATCTTGAATCAGATTGTAAAGGATTTGAATCATGATTGGAAGGAGGTTAACACCCCTTCTCTATAATCTTTAGGTCTTTGGTATTTTTATTCTTTGTTGGACTTTTTTGTATCTCTTTTTTTTAGATGGTTCCTATTATCGCAAAATTTTGCACCCTTGTTTAGGTGACTGTGAGTGACCTAAACAACCTTGTGAAATATGGAAACAACCTCCCAAGTGTGGGACTTGAAATGTGAGATTGAGTCTCCGGAGAAGGCAAACTTTCTTACAATCAAGGTGCACCTAACTAATAACTTTAAGGGAAAAGGGAGAAGGAATGCATGAATTTAAAGGGGTGATGCACCATATTGAAAATATGATTTCTCCCTACCTGTAGCTGCACAAAACATCAATAAAGCACCCAACTACATATATCTCAACTCTAATCTATCTCCTAAGGAATTGTATGCTGGTTAGAACTAATGAGGTGTTGAAAGTAAATAAAATATTCATAATACAACACTCATAAGCACATTAACACAACATACAAACTAAGAAAATAGAAAAGAAACCCCCAACACAAGGCAAAAACCTGCACAAGGGAGATAAATAGAAAAAAAAGGTAAAACTGATTTTTATTCATGAAGTCAAAGACAAAATTACAGCTATAGAGTGTAGACACTACAAGAGAACAAAGGAAAACCCCTAAAATATATACAAGATTAATTTTATAGAGTCATCATAACTTAGATTAATCTTTGAGGTGCAAACCCTAACCATGGTTAGGTTGTAGAAGGAATATAGAAACAAATCAGATCAAAAGATATGATTTTTGCATGTAAATTAAATCCAAAAGTGATAGAAAGAGACCAAAATAAATGTCCCTATAGTCGAGGAAGAAAAAAAGGCTTGAGGATCATCTACAACAATAAATGAGAATGGGAGGGATGGAGAACATTGACCAAGAGTACACAACAATAATGGTGCTACTTGAATAGAAGGGTCACAGTGTAATTTTTTTTTGCATGTGGTTGTGAACAATCAATGTGATCCACCTCTACAACATCCTCAGTCATGGAAATCCAAAAGATCGCCTCATGTTTCATCAAAAGCCCCAACATAGGATACAAAACCTTGTTGAAAACACCACTTCAAACAAATAGAGCAGAAGATTCATCGATAACATCATATCAAAGAAAGGAATGACTTTGGTAAAGTACTCAAAAAATTCATTGACCATACATGTTGTGCCAAAAATCATCCGTCGATAAGACAAGAGGAAGTCTCATCGAAAGCCATCATTTATACTCTTTGCTTTTGAATTTCCATCCTTCCCTTCAGGATTTGAAAAGAGTTCTTGAACCAAATGTGGGGCCTGTCTCCTTCTATTGCAAGAGATGAAATCCTTTTATTTCAATGTTTGCAAGTTCCACTTTCTCCATCAAGTTTTGACAATACTTCTAGAACCAACCGCAGGGCCCGCCAAGAGTTCTTGACCCATAGAGAAATATCGATGATTACTGAGATTAAACTTATTTTCTTCCTTTTTCACGATTCCAAGTGGTTTGTTGAGAGTATAGTGAGGTTCTAGAACCAATGTCAGAACTCGATGCCTATTTTGGAACCTAAACAAATAGCCGATAAAACATGACCTTTGAAATGATGAAGTGTTTATCCTAACTTTATCTTCCTCCAACATGTAAATGAAAACATGTTGAACCAAGGGAAGAAGAACAAATAGAAATTAATTCCATGAAGGATCTCTCAAAACATATATCTGTGATGGGCTAGTAGCGAATCAAAGGGATGCTTTCTTGCTAAGCATGTGATCAGTAGCCTGGAAATCCATTGGGAATGGATCCACTATACAAAATTAGAAATCTACAACCTCTTGTAGATGATCATAACCAAAAAATTTACATTTCCAAAATAAAATAGTTGTGCTCAAACACTTCTTGAAAAGATGAAAACATCTAACCTACTATGTAAAGATAATTACATGAAAAAGGTTAAACAAATCCATTAACTAGATTATTGAAATAACCTCTTTTCCTGATCAATTTTTAGTTTCTTTCATGCATGTGGGAAATCAAACGGAACAACAAGTATAAAAAACATACTGCTACTTTTTGGAATTTTCTCCCAATACTAAGAACAAAAATGTTCTTTAATATTGGAACATTGTCTTTATGAGAAAGAAAAGCTTGCTCATCCTTGTGATAATCCCCCTCATGTTTTTAAACAAGCGTGACCAGTGGAAAATTATTTATGTGTTGTAGTAATAGATTCCCTATGGGACATCCTCTTGATGGTGTTAGTTCCAAACAACTAGCCTTGACCACCCTGTTGAGCTCTGCAATATTTATATATTGTTAGCTTGAATGTGGCTTTGATGGTATGGCTAGTAATATGTGGATCTTCACTTGTTTTTTTTGCAACTTATGTTCTTCAATTATAAGGGATGGTGGCTCAAGCTTTATGGAATAGCAGATGGCATCAAGTTCTTCAATAAAATCATCATCACCATTCATATCTTCAATGTTTGCTAAAATAATATGCATAGGTTGAAGGGAAACCTCATGCATATTATCACACTCTTTCTCAAGGATAGGAGTATCCTTGAAGTCTCCTTTATTATCCTTAAAATAATGTGTGACCTCCCATTTTAGCAATTGAGCTTGTATTTCTTCTTTCTCAGCAAAAGAAGGAAGTCCCTAAAAAAAAAGGTTTGGTTCTCTTCTTTTCTTCCAATCTTCATCCGTAGAAAGGCATCCTTTCATACAACCTTCTCAATATCCTCTTGCAGAGGCTCTATCTTTCTATAGGGAAGATATAGGAGATGATGGCTTGGCATCAATAAATGATGTTTCATGTTTATACCAATCAATCTCCCTCATGATTTATAAATTTCCCATGTCACAACCTCTCCATGATGGGTTAAAGAAGCCATGAACTCCTCCTAGACTATTTTATCTATTGTGACATTATGCATAGGTTAGGGAGAAACGTCTTGCATACTCATATGTATATCTTCAAAGATAGGGCTATCCTCAGGATCCTCTAATTCTTCCCTTAAAACAAAATAGGGGAGCTCTTTAAATAAGAGTAGAGGTTCCTCTACTTCACTTTTGGTCTTAGTTTGCAGAGAGGTCTTTTCTTGTACAACCTTCTCAATATCCTCTTGCAATAGTTCCTCTTTCTTGTACTCTTTTTCATCCTCTACATGTTGTTCTAAACATGGAAGCTTTGGCTTTGTATTACTCTCCCAAAAGGACATGCTAAGACCATTAGTAGTCCATACAACTGTTCTTCCCTCAAAGAGTGAAATGGTGATAGGTATAGAAGGTTGAATGGGTGAAAAAATTGCAATGGGAGTGGAGGACTTGTATTAGTAGGCTTTGGGGTTGTAACAACCAGACTATGGGCTCTGAAGCTTGGAATGACAATTTTGGGAGGAGGGACTGCCTCTTGTACAAATTCTTGCAAACTTTTGGGCTTCTCTTGTCTGAAGCTAGGAAACTTACGCTTAGGATCCTTAGATGCTTTCACTTGAGAAAGCTTGAGATTCATTTCTTTATCTACCTCTGTAGTTGATCTTATTACAAAATCTTCATAAAATTGTCTTTGTTTTATTTCCTTCTCTTGTTGTTCTTCGAGATCAACATGGTGAGCCATTTCCTCATGGTACCATTTTTGAGCCTCTATACATATATGGTTTACCTCGCATACCATCTCATGTATTTTTGTATCACATGCCCACTACTCCTTAATCTCAAACAACTCTTTGAACCAACTGACCATAAGGAGTGCTATAAAATAATATCCCCTATTATCAGGGCTTGGTAAAGGATTATGAACATAATCAAAAGTTAAGCCTAGGTTTGAAAACCTAAATCCAATATTATTTATATAGTCCCACAATTCATTAATTTCTGAATTGGCCAAATTGTGGGGTTGTTCTAAATTTTGAGCATGGAAATTTGGGTCAACACTAGGTTGTAGCTCTGATTGAGATGGAAAAAATGAGGGTGAATGGGTAGAATTTTCATGGTATGGAGGAAAATGAGATGCATCTATATAAAATAAATCCATGTTAAAGCATCTAAACAAATAATTTCATAAAAAGCCTAAAAAAACATAAAATATCATATTTGATCTTTACACATACCAACACTTGGACTTGAAACCAGTAGATTTGCACTCAGAGTCGCCATGGTGTTTGATGAAATGCCTCCAAATCTTGATGGCACTGAGAAAACACCCAAATTCTTAGTGAATGGAATTTATATTGGTCCACCAGGGGATGTCTTTGAATTGATCTAAATCTCTATCCCGCTGAGTGTGCCAAAAATTGTTGTCACAAAATTTTGCACCTTTTTTTAGGTTTGTGTGAATGACCTAAACAACCTTGTGAAACATGGAAACAACCACCCAAGTGTGGGAATTGAAATGTGAGGTTGAGTCTCCAAATAAGGTCAACTTCCTTACAATTAGGGTGCACCTAACTACTAAATTTGAGGGAAAAGGGAGAAGGAATGCAAAAATTTAAAAAGGGGGTGATGCACCAAATCAAAACTGCGGTTGCTCCCTACCTATAGCTATACAAAACATTAATAAATAACCCAAATACATAGATCTCAACTTTATTCTAACTCCTAAGGACATGTATTCAAGTTAAAACTAATGAGGTGTTGAAAGGAAAGAAAATATTCACAATACAACACTCACAAGTGCATTAAACACAACACAAACTAAGAAAATAAAAAAGAAACACCCAACACAAGGTAAAAACATGCACAAGATAGCTAAATGGAAAGAAAAGGTAAAACAAGGATTTTCATTCACGAAGGCAAAGACAAAATTATAGATGTAGAGAATAGTCATTGCAAGAGAACAAAGGAGAACCCCTAAAATATGTACAAGATTGCTTTTTATAGAGTCAGAATAACTTAGATTATTCTTTTAGGTGAAAACCCTAACTAGGGTTAGGTTTCAAAAGGAATAAAGAAAGAAATCAGATCAAAAGATCTACTTTCTATGTGTAAATTGAATCCAAAAGTGGCAGAAAGAGGCCACAATGAATTCCCTTGCAATTGAGGAAGAAAAAAAGACTTGAGGATCATCTGCAACATTAAATGAGCATGGGATGGCTGGATAAAATTGACCAAGAGCACACAATATTAATGGCGTGACTTGAACAGAAGGGAGGTAGGGAAAAAAGTCACTGAATGCAGTTGTGAACAATCAATGTGATCAAACTTTGCAGTATCCTCAGTCATGGAAATCGATAAGATCACCTTATATTTCATCGAAAACCCTAACAAATGATACAAAAACCTATTGAAAATATCACATTGAACAAACAAAGTGGAAGCTTCATCAATAACATCCTATCCAAGAAAGGCATGACTTAGATAAAGTACTCAAACACTTCACCGACCATACAAGTTGGGTCAAACATTGTCTATCGATAAGACAAGATGAAGTTTCATAAAAATTCACCATCATTGCTCCTTTCTTTTGAAGTTTTTTCCTTCCAGTAGGCTCCAACAAGATTCCCAAACTGAACACAGGTTGCTCCTCCTTCTAGTGCAAGAAATGAACTCATTTTATTTTAATTTGTGTGAGTTCTACTTTCTACATTAGGTTCCAACAATACTTTCATAACTAACCGCAGGGCCTGCCAAGAGTTCCCAAACCATAGATAAATTATGACAGATCCCAAGCTTAAACTTATTTTTTTCCTTTTGCACAATTCCAAGTGGTTCATTGGGAGTATAATGAGGTTCTTAAACCTACATCAAAACCTGATGCCTATTTTGGAACTTGAACAAATAGTTGATAAAACATGACCTTTGAAATGATTGAGTGTTTATTCTAACTTTATTATTCCTTCAACATGTAAATGAAAACATGGTGATTTGAGGAAAGAAGAAAAAATATAAATTAAGCTCATGAAGGATCTCTCATACTGGATATCTGTGATCAGCTAGTGTTGGAAAAAATAGCCAATAGTTCCTTCAGCTAGTTAGTAGTTGGGTCTTTTACTAGTTGGATTCAGTCCTTGTGAATTCACATTTGATTTTCCTTTGGCTTGATGTAAGGGTTTGAGCCCCGTCCCATACTTAATTAGAAGAAATGTTGAAAGAGTAAAATTCAATAAAAAAATCTAGGAATTAAAGGAGAACAACCTAATCAACACACTTTAAAAATAAAATGCTTCAAGGAACACTAGATAACCTCTTCCTTTTATCCTCAGTGTAAAAACCTTATTGATTTCAACTACCCTTTTTAAAAACTACTCTTTAGTTGGAAGGATATGAAGGCCCATATTAAATCATCTCCCAACACCATTTCACCTTTATCATTAAAAGGTTGGGGTAACCTCTACAACCCAGTCCCCTACGATCTTCAACATGCTTTCCACAACAACCCTTCTTCAACACCACTTTAAGAAGGGTCCTACATGCATCATAGATTCATGAAATGATCTCCAAGGGCCCCATGAAAGTTTTAAAAGTGCAAATTATTCTTTATTCCTCCAAATAGATTGCTTTCTTATGTTTCTTGGGCAATTCTCCTGTGCTTAACTAGCTTTATGGCAATAATGAAAAACCACCATGGTATTATCAAGACAATTATTTGTACCCATTTATCCAATTTAGAGATGAGGTAATCTTAAAAGGGGCCACCTTATCAACATCCATAAAATCTTGAAATATCACAAACAAAATAAATTGCCACAAAATTTAGCAATGCCCATCATTACACTCTCGTATTGATACTCCAATGGAAATCTAGGAAGCTTGACCTAATCCAAAATCTTATTAATGTATTCTTCATAGACCAAAATGTGACAACCATTTTTACCTAATCCAAAACCTTATTAATGGATTCTTCACAGACCAAAATGTGACAACCATTTTTTGAGAATAAACCATTGTTACCTAGAAAGCATGGGCCTTCCTAGAGAATTTGTGCATAATCTTTATGGTTTATGAAGGAGATAAAATAAACCCTTAAATAAAGCCACCATATTAAAATATTTCATGTATCTCCATTTATGACTAGACCACTCTTTGAACATGTCAATATTTGTTCTCACTCCAAAGTGTTTACCTACTTACAAAAATTCTTGAACATGGAAACTAAATTCTCACCAACAAATTTTGGAACACAACAAAAGATTCTTAGCCTACACGAACGAAGATATGGACTAAGCAATAATAGAGAGGTCCAATCCTTTTGCAACATCAACCCACAAATTGTAGATGGACCACCACAACTATGTGAATCCAAAACTATCCAAAATTATGTCATCCCTCAAACACCATGGCTCAAGTTAAAGGATTACCATACCCACCAAAAAGAATCCTTCTCAAGACGAGAATCCCAACTAAAATTTAGATCATTTTCCAAAAAAACCCCAATGAAGTAGACTCTACCAATATGTGAATCTAATTCATCCCCTTTGAAGGCAAAAATCATCATGATTACTTATTTCCCACTCATTCAAGATGTATATTTAAAATGCTTTCACACACACTAGTGATGCTCAAAAGTTTGCTTCAAGTAGTTCCATCATCTTGGTCATTTCTATTTTCATATCACTTTCTTTACCTTTCAATTGAAGAATATTTTGGTTTTTGAATATCATATCTTCAGCTATGATAGCTATTTTTTCATGTTTATTTATATTCAGGAAAGCTAGAAATGTTGAACCTGATGCTTAACCTTAGCATATAAATTTGATAAATAGCATAATTTTGAATAGACTATAGTTACTTATGCACTCTAGTTACTATTATACAATAATGATGCCACTCCAATTCATCCTAGCTAAATAAAGTGTTGAATAGAACTTCCAAGTAATCATTTTGAGTGCAATGGAAGCATAGTCATGACCACAAAGATGCATTGAATTGCCAAATCTAAATAGTGTTTACAATCATATAAAAAGTTAAAACAACAAATATTTTAATCAATAAAAAGAGCCTGATTGATATCTTGGCCTGAGATGTATTTGTAACAATTCACATTTAGCTAAGAAAAACCATGTGCACACTGATCTTATGGCATGAAACATGCCAAGAATAAGGAAGGTAACATTAGATAAATTCTTAGGCTGCTTTGATTTTGAAAAACATGAGATAAATTTTTCATCTAATTACTTACACAAATTTTAAATAAAAATATAATTACATAAAGTCATTTAATATTTTGGGTCGAACAATTTCATGTACATAAGTATCAATACATATATTCTTGTGCATATGATAATAGAAATAAATATCTCTTCCCAAGATATTTTGATAAACCAAAAGAAAGATGTTTTCAACTTCTCAAAAAATTATTGAAAAAGTATTCAAAACCAAACAAGATACAAAGAAAATGGAAGGAAAGAAATAATTAATATTTTTTATATTCAAAAGGCAATCTGATTAAAGAATTAAATTTGAGCACTTAGATCAGTGAATAATACATCTCATCAATAAAAGAAGCAAGGACAACTTGCTATGGTGATGCACCATGGAAATATATGGGCCATAAGAGGTTTGTTGGCTCACTGTAGGGACATAAGTGATGTAGAGCATCCTCAAAACCCAATCAACCATATAGGATCATATTGATCTAAGAATATTAGCATCACTTTTAAAATATATGAGAGGAATACTCCATCATCCAACATCAACACAATATTCATTGCTTTGATTCCATTTTCACAAATAATTGTTTCAAATTTATAGACCCGTACTTTATACCTCATAACTTTCCAGAAATACATTATTTTGAAATTTCCTTTGGTGAAGTTTTTCCTAATTAGTTTTTGTCCACATATCTAAAAATTATCCAAACAAAACCTTTCAATCAAAAGATATTCTCTTTGCACCGAGACCTATTTTACTGTCATAAAATAGAAACTTTACTTTCCCAATCCACCTAGGGCATCATATAGCTTTCAGAATACACATTCATTTGAAACTAAACCAAAACCATATTAACCCTCTATGAATATAGTTTCCAAAACTTTAAAATACATATTCTTCCATTGTGTAAATCATGAGATAAATAGAAATCATTGACTACCACTCCATTGAAGACTGTTTAAAACCAGTTTTCACTAAAATGATCATAACTTTCACAAATCTGCATAAAAACAAATCCAATCAAAGGGAAACAAAGTTTAATTCACATATATTTCCAAGGAATCCACTTATACATTATAAAACCTCCATATGTGTTTGTACCACATGCTGCAACATGAATGTTCCATGGAATCCTCAAATCTACAATTGACAACTTTCACAAAAACCTCCATAACTTTCTGAAAATAGAATGAAATTACTCCAAAAAAAAATAAAAAGGAATTTAATACATCCTAATACCTACCATTACATATTTATAAGGTTTCCAAGCCGTACATGTCCGTAAAAGGCCTAGAACCAACACTAAAACTGAAAAACCAATCAAAACAACAACAATAGAATGAACCAAAAATGTATCAAAATATTTCCTTCCTTAAAATCTGATTTGGAACGACCATAAAATGAATTTTTTATATAATTTTATTTAGTTTTGGCCTTACAACTACCTCATAACCATTAAACTCCCTTTTACAACTTTTAATGCAATATTTATGCATTTGACAACATTTCTTGCTTGACAACTTTTACAATTTTTACAAGATGACTTTGAAATTTTGTAGAAACCATCCTAACATATAAAAATGATCCCCAAAAGAACTTTTACAAATATTTATGCAATTTCATGGATTATTTACATAATTTGATCATTTGACAAACTCATGACCTTACTAGGACAAATATGATAACTTTTACAAATGGCTTCAAATAGCCTTACATCTTGATTCAAATGGACTAATAAAATGATCTTATAGATCATAAATGAACCAAATAAAATCCAATTTCTCACACTTGGAAATTTAACCTCCTGTATCTTAGGTGCTCCTGCACCATACTCTGGGCCTTCAAAAGTTTCCAAGTCCCTTGGAAACATGGAACCAATAACCTGAAAGAAAAATATTTGAAAACCTTCTTCACTTTTACCTTCATTTTCCTTTTCCTCTTCATGCCTCTTCTCTCATCAACTTACATTTCAAGGAAATGGGACTGTCCTTTCCTTCTACTTCTCTAGTGCCCCTACCAGTGGATCATTCATGGCTACAACTCCCAAGGTACCATCAGTCATAAATCCACCACTCTTTTTGCTACAAACTCACTAATGACTCAGGAGTCACATCCTTCCTCTTTCCCTGGTCTTTTGGCAATCAACTAGACCATCCATCTCACCCAACAATAGATCTTGGAAGATGCCTCACTTGCACCTCCTTTCCCATCCCGATCTCTATTGGAGAATGGTCATGGATGACTTCTCATGTTTTTCAACTTGCAACTTAGTGGATAGGTACCTGCAACCATACTTCATTAACAAAAACCAAGACAATAACATCTCTCTCAACCCAGACCTTTTTCTGGGCTCTGATACCAATTTGATGCAGAGAATCCTACAAAACTAATCAAACATATAGGATAATATTGATATAACCATATTAGCATCACTTTTAAAATATATGAGAGGCACATTCCATCATCCAACATCAACACAATATTCATTGCTTTAATTCCATTTTCACAAATAATTATTTCAAAACAGACCCGTACTCTATACCTCATAACTTTCCAGAAATACATTATTTTTAAATTTTCTTTGGTGAAGTTGTTCATAATTATGTTTTTTTCAACATGTCAAATAATTATCCAAATCCAACCTTTCAATCAAAATATATTCTCTCTGCATCGAGACCCATTTTACTGTCAGAAAACATAAACTTTATTTTCCCAATCCACCTAGGGCATCATATAGCTTTAATAATACACATTCATTTGAAACTAAACCAAAACCATATTAACCCTCTATAAATCCAATTTCCAAAAATGTAAGATACATATTTTTATATTTTGTAAATCATGAGATAAATAGAAATCATTGACTGCCACTCTATTGAAGACTGTTTAAAACCATTTTTCACTAAAATGATCATAACTTTTACAAATCTACATTAAAATGAATCCTAACAAAAGGAAAATAAATTTAATTCAAATATATTTCCAAGGAATCCACTTAGAAATTCTAAAACTTCCATATGTGTTCGTACCACACACTGCAACATGACTGCTCCTTGGAATCCTCAAATTTGCAATTGACAACTTTCACAAAAACCTCCATAACTTTCTCAAAACATAATTAAATTACTCAAAAAAAAAAGGATAAGGATTTTAATACATCCTACTACCTAAAAATTACATATTTTTAGGGTTTCTAGGCCGTACAAGGCTTGGAACCAACACTAAAACTGAAACATCAATCAAAACAACAACACCAATAGAATGAACCAAAAATGTATCAAAATATTTCCTTCCTTCAAATATGATTTGGAATGACAATAAAATTCCTTTTTATAGATTTTTAGTCAATTTTGACCTTATAACTACCTCTCATAACCATTAAACTCCCTTTTACAACTTTTAATGCTATATGTATGCATTTGACAACATTTCTTGCTTGGCAACTTTTACAATTTTTACAAGATGACTTTGAAATTTTTTAGAAACCATCATAACATATAAATATAATCCCCAAATGAAATTTTACAAAAAATTTATGCAATTTCATGGCTTCTTTATATAATTTGATCATTTGACAAACTCATGACCTTACTAGGACAAATATGACAACTTTTACAAATGGCTTCAAATAGCCTTACATATTGATTCAAATGGACTCAATACTTAATAAAATGACCTTATAGACCATAAATGAACCAAATAAAATCCAATTTCTCACACTTGGAAATTTAACCTCCTGTAGCTTAGGTGCTCCTGCACCATACTCCGGGCCTTCAAAAGTTTCCAAGTCCCTTGGAAACATGGAACCAGTAACCTGAAATAAAAATATTTGAAAACCTTCTTCACTTTTACCTTCATTTGAATTTTCCTCTCCATGCCTCTTCTCTCATCAAATTTCATTTCAAGGAAATGGGACTATCCTTTCCTTCTTCTTCTCTAGTGCCCCTACCAATGGAGCATTCATGGCTACAACTCCCAAGATACCATCAGTCATAAATCCACCACTCTTGCTGCTACAAACTCACTAACAACTCATGAGTCACATCCTTCATCTTTCCATGGTCTTTTGGCAATCAACTAGATCATCCATCTCTCCCAATAGTAGATCCTAGAAGATGCCTCACTTGCACCTCCTTACCCATCCTGATCTCTATTGGAGAATGGTCATGGAAGAATTCTCATGTTTTTTCACTTGCAACTTAGTGGATAGGTACTTGTAACCATAATTCATTAACAAAAACCAAGACAATAACATCTCTCTCAACCCAGACCTTTTTCTGGGCTCTGATACCAATTTGATGTAGAGCATCCTAACAAACCCAATTAACCATATAGGATCATATTGATATAACCATATTAGAATCACTTTTAAAATATATGAGAAGCATATTCCATCATCCAACATCAACACAATATTCATTGCTTTGATTCCATTTTCACAAATAATTGTTTCAAATTTAAAGACACGTACTCTATACCTCATAACTTTCCATAAATACATTATTTTTAAATTTACTCTGGTGAATTTGTTCATAATTAGGTTTTTTCAAACATATCAAACAATTATCCAAATACAACCTTTGAATCAAAATATATTCTCTCTGCATTGAGACCCATTTTACTGTCATAAAACATAAACTTTATTTTTCCAATCCACCTAGGGAATCATATAGATTTCAGAATACACATTCATTTGAAACTAAACCAAAACAATATTAACCCTCTCTCAATCCAATTTCCAAAAATGTAAGATACATATTTTTCCATATTGTAAAATCATGAGATAAATAGAAATCATTGACTGCCACTCTATTGAAGACTGTTTAAAACCATTTTTCACTAAATGATCATAAATTTTACAAATCTACATTAAAATGAATCCTATCAAAGGGAAAATAAATTTAATTCAAATAAATTTCCAAGGGATCCACTTAGACATTCTAAAACTTCCATATGTGTTCATACCACACGCTGCAACATGACTGCTCCTTGGAATCCTCAAATCTATAATTGAAAACTTTCACAAAAACCTCCATAACTTTCTTGAAACATAATGAAATTACTCAAAACAAAAAGGATAAGAAATTTAATACATCCTACTACTTAACCATTACATATTTATAGGGTTACCAGGCTGTACATGGCCGTACAAGGCCTAGAACCAACACAAAAACTGAAACATCTATCAAAACAACAACAACAACAACAACAACAACAATAGCATGAACCAAAAATGTATCAAAATATTTCCTTCCTTCAAATATGATTTGGAACGACAATACAATGTCTTTTTATAGACGTTTAGTCAATTTTGACCTTACAACTACCTCTCATAACCATTAAACACCCTTTTACAACTTTTAATGCAATATTTATGCATTTGACAACATTTCTTGCTTGACAACTTTTACAATTTTTACAAGATGACTTTGAAATATTTTAGAAACAATCCTAATATATAAATATAATCTCCAAATGAACTTTTACAAAAAAATTTGCAATTTCATGGCTTCTTTATAGAATTTGATCATTTGACAAACTCATCACCTTACTAGGACACATATGACAACTTTTACAAATGGATTCAAATAGCCTTACATCTTATTTCAAATGGACTCAATAATTAATAAAAATGACCTTATAGATCATAAATGAACCAAATAAAATCCAATTTCTCACACTTAGACATTTAACTTCTTGTAGCTTAGGTGCTCCTTCACCAATAAGAGGCAGTTGTACGCACAATTAGATACCCAAATTAAATCATATACTACACCATAACCATTAAAAATAAACTAAAAAATGATCAATTGAAAAAACACATAATATATAAAAAGCATAACTTTAAGCTTTCATCAATCAATTTGTTATTATTTTATTTATTTGAACAATATATTTAAACTATCTCAAAGTAAAAATATGAGAATCAAGTCCCATAAGTAACTTTTTTTGCCTAATTTTTTGTTGGTACGCCCCTTAGGGAAGGTCCCCATGTAGCTACTAAGCTTATTTTGGCTAGCAGTGACTGCTTAATTTTTTTAGAAGCAATTTTTGGAGCTAGTGGTCCCATGACAATGAAATTTCATTCAATTTTACCCTTTTCTGGTCATTTAAAATATGCATGGGAACACTCTGACTGCTTAAATTTAAGCAGAAATTAGAGTTAAGCGCTCGCATGGGGACATGAGGTTGATTTTTTTGGGGGGGCAAGCCCCTTAATAGGTTTTTTTTGCAAGCCCCCTTAATATGTTACAATCTTCACAGTTGGCATTTTAGCTCTTTTGATCGAGAGTTTTGTGGACTATATACCCATCTGAAATCAGTCACCATAATGGGTGTTATACCTATAATATCCTCTATATTGATTTAATTGTTTTCCTTTGTTCAAATATTTCTCTCTGGATTAATAGAAGCTAGATATAATAAAAGAAAATATTTATTGATGTTCCCAATAAGAGGGGGGGGTGAATCAGACGTATCAAACTTAAACACTTAAAATTGAACTCACCGATTCACTCGGTAATACTAAATACAGTAAATAACCAATTCACCAAATAACTTCAATAACATAAGCAATAATACATCTCATATATGTAAATCAATCATTCAAACTTAGCAACATCAGATTAACCATGTAGACATAATATTTAACTCAGTTGACACACGATTTAATGAGGAAACCCAATTTGGGAAAAACCTCTGTGGGAATCGTAACCTACAATAAAAATGTACCCTTATGAAGTACACTTGGTTAATAACTTATCCTATTAAAGATTACAAACACATTTGCTAAATGTGACCCTGTTAGGGGATTTACCTTAGATCCGTTAAGATCTTCACCCTGTTAGGAGTGGCCTTGTTAGAGGCCTTTAAACACTCTTTTGGAATGTCATGTAAGTCTAGGTTTTACAAAAATTATGGTTGAATCCACTCGGTTAAGAGATTTCTATGTTACAAATATTAATAAGCAACAGTAAACTTTGATTTGTTAATATAGCAACTACCTTTTCTTGTATTAGATCCTTTATGATCAATTGAATACTAGCATCACATACTCCATTTATCTCTTTCTCAGACTGTAGATTTTTCAATTTGTCTTTCTCTGTTATGCTTGGTAAATGTTGTTCTTCAGTTTCTTCTTCTTCTCTATTTAATTCGCCAGCAGCATTACACTCTGTGTAATTCTCATTCTTTATATAGAAATATTTTTTCCTCTTAATCTCCTTAATTTGATTTTCCATCATTTGCGCTCAATCATTCGATCATCTTCTTCATATTTTTCAACTCGGCAAACCATTTCACTTTTACCTCAGAACTTGTAAATTTTCTTGGAAGTTACATAATTCTATTTAACCACTTGATCTTTGCCTTAGATATTCTCATTGAATTTTCTTGTTTGTAGATCTTGTAACAAACTTCATTTAATTTATTTCCTCATATAGCTCATCATCGTTTTGCATTAAATTTGATTTTATCCTCATTTAATATCAGTAATTGTACTCGTTAAAGCTTTCTTTGCAACTTGGTAACTGACTTCATTCACTGCTCGATGTCTAACTTGTCTTCGGTGCCCGGTGCTCGGTAACTGTGACCGACTCAATAACATTCTACTGACTGACTCAGTCTAGCTTGGTAAAATAACTCTTTCAAGAATAACTTTAATTCATTTCAATTCCCGACCTTATCAATCAAATGTACCAATTTGATCACATCAAATATATAGTAGAAAACAATTATCTCATCATTACTTCAGCATTGTCTGATCTGTATTTGTCACCCATTTAACTTCTCCTCTTAATATATGGTAACATAATAAAAATAGATTAATCAATTGCTTGACATCAATGAAAAAACAATAACTGATCTAGCTATTTCTACAATCATGACACTCAGTATCACTCGGTCTTCATCATCTCCATCCAATATTCATTAGTTAATCAATAATCTCCCTCTTTGGCATTGATGGAAACCACTATAAAAATGTTGTAGCAATTAATGATGGTAGCTATTAGAATAGGTAGACACCTATTCTCCCAAGAGCACCTGCATGCATAACCCTGTCACATGGAAGAAGCAAAGAACAAAAGAAGAAAAATCTATGGAGGCCAAAAGACCAGAGACATCATATGCACATGAAAGAATATATTATTAACAATATGTTTCAATC
>MU223818.1:156950-197614 GCA_018584345.1 Thuja plicata | reverse complement strand
AAAAGGGAAACCCTAAGGAATAATAAGATGCCTAAGTTTAACTTAAGCGTAGAGTATAATAGACTAATAATTAAATTAATTAATTATTAGCTATAATATGACAACTCTAACACCCCCCCTTAAGTGTGACTTAGGGAGAAGCTAAACAGCTAAAGACTAAAAGATGCATGTAAACAAAATGCATGAAAGGAACTATGGGTCTTGGCAACTAGGCCTGATCAGGTACCCAAGTACAAGAAATAAACTAGATGAAGGAAACCAAGCCTCCAATCTAGGGAAAGTCCCAAAGAAAGGAACAAGAAAGAGCAAGAAGCATCTCCGAAGCATGAAGCTGCAAACACTGTCAGAAGTAACTGCTGGAACCCCAACTGAAATAGTGCAAGACCAGGTAGAGAAGACACATTCTGAAGAGCTGATCAATCGAAGAGGTGACCTCCAAAAATATGAATGAACAAGTGTCTATATAGTAGATGATCCATCTCACCGGAATGCATAGGTGCCTAGCCACTACATAGGAACAAAAATAGAATACATAGGAACAAAAATAGAAT
Organism: Thuja plicata; assembly: GCA_018584345.1. Taxonomy (NCBI): domain Eukaryota; kingdom Viridiplantae; phylum Streptophyta; class Pinopsida; order Cupressales; family Cupressaceae; genus Thuja; species Thuja plicata. The sequence goes on along the minus strand of MU223818.1, from coordinate 197,063 downwards.
ACGTAGATCACTCAACCAAACCAAGGAAGTAATAGAGCCAACAGGTGAACCCCCCCATAATGCTGAATAGGGAGAGGGGTGACAGGAACACTGAAATGCAATGCCAGAAACATCTGCAGGAAGAAGAATCAGGAACACCAATAGTGCAATAGAAGTAGAAGCACAGGATAAAGGGTGGTGTCATAGACACACAATATGGGCTAATGTCATGGAAGGTACGCTCACTTGACAAAGGTGGATGAGCACAAAAGGCAAAACATCATAACCCCCCATGGCACTTTATAACTGAGTGCGAGTACAAACAAACACAAGGTGCTCAAAATCCCAAATATGAAAAAGTAGGCACTTTATCTCAGTGCGTTTACAGAAAAGAGAATGCTACAGAAGAGAAGCATACAATGCTTAGAAGTTAGAAAGAAGAGTGAGCCAGAAGAACAGAAGAAGAGATCCCAGGACCTATAGAACCCAAGTAATCCGCTAGAGTGCGAAAGAGAAAAACTTAGAGGAGAGAGAACTTGGAGAAGAATCTTGAAAAAAGACCCCCGCAACTGAATAACTCACAGAACCAACTTTTTGACGATATATGGTTTTCCAAAAATAGAGTTCAGATGAGCAAGATATGGCTCCCGGAAGGCAAAAAATAGACATCGGACTTTGACAGAAAAAAACATTATAAAAATGGTATAGCCCAAAACCCCAACCTCCATCATTAGAAAGAGCTTGAAAATAGATTTCTGATGATATAAAGAAGTCAAAAAAATACCTCTGTATGCTCCAGATAGAGCAAAAACAGTGAGGGAGGGTCAAAAAGCTCCAAAAATTTGGCACGGATTCTGAAATCGCCAAATTTTTTGAAAATTTCTGAAAAAATCCCTTGCTGCATCGAAAACCACCCACTAAGAAGTCAAAATCACCTATGTAGAAAAAACCACCTTCATACCTTTTGCACTCAAATCTTAGTGTCTCACGCCTCGAAAAGTGTGCCAGGTTCGTACGACCCTCTTTCCATAAGAAATTTCTCCCAGATGCTCCAGAGGCCAAATAGGTCATGTTTTATATAGATTCTGGGGTTTTTGGGCCTTCCAAATGCAATCGTGAGGTTGGTTTTTGACCAAAGTGCACCAAAAAAATGAGACTCCCCAGATCCAATAAAAACAACAAAAAAAAGTAGAAAAAAGGATGCTTGATCCACAGCTTCAAAAGAAATTGAACAAGTAGCAGCAGAATGGCTCTGATACCATGTTAGAATAGGTAGACACCTATTCTCCCAAGAACACCTATATGCATAACCCTGTCACATGGAAGAAGCAAAGAACATAAGAAGAAAAATCTATGGAGGCCAAAAGACCAGAGACATCATAAGCACATGAAAGAATATATTATTAACAATATGTTTCAATCTAATACAATGCAATGCGAAAAATCCTTATGAAAAACAAAGATGTGAATCCTTATAAAAGGAATCATGAAACCCTAAAAGGGAAACCCTAAGGAATAATAAGATGCCTAAGTTTAACTTAAGCGTAGAGTATAATAGACTAATAATTAAATAAATTAATTATCAGCTATAATATGACAACTCTAACAGTAGCTCTCAAATACATAATTGTACTCCCTCTAAGTTGATATATTTGTTTCCACTTTGATCTTTTTGTTTCCACTAGATCAGAGATCTGAATCTCCCTCTTGGATAATCTTTTGTGTCTGTAACATCATTCTAAATCTCCTTCATGAGTAAATATTAACAATTCATTATTCTCCCTCAATATCAATATCATCAATGTATTTTTCTCCCTCTTTGATAACAATGCCAAAAATTCATACTCCTGAAAATTTGTTCTAGTAGTGGATTATACCTGACATTTACTCATAAAACATTACATACAAAAATCTTTTAAAGACTTCAGGAATCACCTAAAGTGTGTCATACTAACATTAATTCAGAAATAGATATTCAAATGAAATATAGAATTGATGCAGCATGCCTCATGCTCTTTAGTGAACATTGGATAGGGGAAGAACCCCTAATTTACTTTTGAGATACTCAAAAGCATCTTTAGGTAGTGGCTTTGTAAAGATATCAGCCAATTGTTCCTTTGAATTCACATATTCCAATTTCACATTCTTCTCTTAAACTTGTTCTCTTTGTTAATGTTTTCAAATTATAACAAGGAATATGCAATCTATAGAGGTCTTCCAAGAGCTAAGCACAGGGTATGAATACATAAACACAAAGAAGGATACATAATACCCATAAATCAGACTAAGGTAATGTCTTCAAGCTCCACAATTTGTCTTCTTTCAATGATGATATAGCCCACCTAGGGCTTATCCAATATTGTAAATAACTAGCACTCAGATATGAATATAACCAATGCTTAGATTGATTCCGATCAGCATATATGCTATCAAGGTTTTCTCACAATATGTCGCCAATCTACCCTAATTTTGCCTTCTACTAAGTCTTCTCATGTAGCTTTGATATGTATAGTATTGATCCATGTTATGTACCTATGATGTTGATCAACTTTGGCAAGTCTAGATGATCACAAATTGGTTTGATCTTGATGCCTTAAGTTCGTTGTTGCAAGCATGATGTTGCTCATCTGAATGCTTGATCGAACCCTTGAATTCACTCACAATATTCACTTATGCAAGGTGAAAATTATCCTAAATATAATTTTTTGATCTACAATTTGCTCCTTTAATGAAGTCGTTAAGGCTTCCAATGTTGGTCTAAATCCATAATGCAAGACCACAAATTCGTTACTAGTTGCTTGACCAAATCGCTCATCCTATCCAAGGTCAAATTTTTTGCCTCAAGAATCAATGCCAATTAGAAAGAAATGTTTGAATTTGCTCTGTAAATTTTCTCATGCAAAGATCTTGCTAAAGGAAGAATGCAACGTTATATTTTTGGTTTCTTCTTACCTTCTCCAAGTCGCTCTAATATATGAGCTTATTAAGATAAACTCTTGGCCTCCCAAGTTGGACGACTTGGGTCCATAATAATAATATATTCTTTTATATTATTTTCTCCATATTTAATTATTAAAATAAATCCTTAATAATAAATATAACCTTTTATATTTATTATTATTATCCAATTGATTTTATCATAATTAAATATATCAATAATATATCCAATATATTAATTTATATTATTGCCACTTTGTCCAATGTATTGATCTTTGCCATAAAGGCCAAAACATTAACACTCCCTCTTTGAATTGAGAAAAAGATAAACCTATAGATCTCCCATCTATAGTAGGACTCAAAAACATAACCACAATGGATTCCTTATCCAATAGTGTCATAGATATCACATCTATCATCTTATCAAACATGATGAAAACATAAGTCACACATGTATTCCATCAATCCATGATAATATTCCTAATATCAAGTACCAATGATATTCATCTAGTGTTCCGAGTATTGGCCTATAGTCATTACAACTATGATGTCTACCACATAATCAACATTGATTCTAACATACTCAATCATGATATTCATCAATAGCTTACCGACATCAAGTCCACGATGTCATCATATCAAATCCATGATATCAAGAACATTGGCTTACCAAATACCAAGTCCATCAAATCCATGATGTCACCATATACTCTCCTGTGGATCCATGATCCCCGAGCCTTAAGGACTCAACCGATATCAAATCTATGATATCAATGGCATTGGTCAAATATCAAGTCCATGATATTTACTAAATGCTTTGAGTAATGGCTTCCCAACATCAAGTCCATGATGTCACCATGTACTCAACTTGTGGATCCAAGATCCACAAGTCACAAGGATTCAACTGATATTAAACCCATGATATCAATAGCATTGGTCGAATATCAAGTCTGTGATATTCACTAAATGCTCTGAGTAATGGCTTCCTGACATCAAGTCCATGATGTCTCCATGCACTCAACCTGTGGATCCAAAATCCATGAGTCACAAGGACTCAACCGATATCAAACTCATGATATCAACAACATTGGCCGAATATCAAGTCCATGATATTCACTAAATGCTTCGAGTAATGGCTTCTCAACATCAAGTTTGTGATGTCTCTATGTACTCAACTTGTGGATCCAAGATCCATGAGTCGCAAGGACTCAACCAATATCAAACCCATGATATCAAGACCTGATCCATAACAAGGATGTTAGCAATATAAACATAAGAATAACCACATAAATCCTATCTTATGAAACCATATGACTAGTTTTCTATATATAACCAAGTGCAAACTAAATGTGTTCAACTATAAAATATGTCAATATAATCATATGCCAACATATATAAATTTATGCATGCCAATTCTAACATATTTATGTTCCCGCATATCTAAAGTATGTCAATAGCGTATTAATGACATTTAACCAGTTATGATAATAATAAGTAATCAGCCAATAAATAATCAGCTATGCCAAAAACAAATAATCAGCTATGTCAATTAGTTATGCCCATAACAAATAATCAATTAGATATGCAAAGAAACAACTATGCTAATCAGGTGTGAATGTTCCCATACATATTTCCAAGCAAAGTATGCATTCATACATAATGTATGCTCCTCATATATGCATGTCAAGGTGTCATAATGTATGCATCCAATAAAATAGTTAATGTTCCCATACATATATACCAAAGTGAAGTATGCAGTCCTACACATTCATATTCAGCTAAATAACAATTAACTAGCTATGTCAAATAGCCATGTCAATAGGAATGATCCCGCACATTCATACAATTAGAATGCAAAAAGTAAAGAAAGGAGTTTATACTGCAAAACCAAGTTTAAGTGAGCCCATGATTAAACTCCCTCTTAAGTCTAGCACTAAGGTGGGTTTCCTTCTATAGAACCACACAAGGATAAATTTTTAGTATGCCCGTGATTCATATTATTCATGAATGTTTAAAGTCATACCAGGTTATGATCTCTGGGGCCTGTGCCACTTAAGATGATCTACTCCCTCTGGAAAAATATGGTGAGAGGTTTATACAGATCTATCTTATCCCTCTGAAACTTAGGTTTACCTTATAAAATCCACAAGGTTAGACTCCCTCTCAATGTATGTTTCCAGATATTTTGCAATTTACCTTAAGAAGGTCAATCGATAGTTTCAAAACATGCAAGAGTGTATTGACACAATTTTACCCATATCTTTCCATCCAATTATGAGATGATTTCACAACATAGGAGACAATCAATATTAGGCATAGAATCCTAGATCTTGATGCAAATCAAAACCCTCATAAAATTTAATAAGATGTAAATTCAAATTACTATTTGAGCCAAACCCCGATTTCCATAGTATTTCTTAGTTTTGAAAGAGTTGGACTGAATTCCTAAATCTGAAAAATGGATCTTTTACTCTACATAGGCTCTGATACCATGTTAATGTTTTCAGATTCTAAAAAATAATATACAACCTATAGAGGTCTTCCAAGAGCTAAGCATAGGGTATGAATAAATAAACACAAAGAAGGATAGATAATACCCGAAAATAAGACTAAGGTAATGTCTTCAAGCTCTATAATGTTTCTTCTTTCAATGTTGATATAGCCCACCTAGGGCTTATCCAATTTTGATCTAATATTGTAAATAACTAGCGCTCAAATCTGAATATAACCAATCCTTATATTGATTCTGATCAACATATATGCTATCAAGGTCTTCTCACAATATGTCGCCAATTTGCCCTGATTTGGCCTTCTACTAAATATGCCCTTGTAGCTTTGATATGTATAGTAATGATCTCTGTTATGTACCTATGATGCTAAACAACTTTGCTAAGTCTAGCTGATCACAAATTGGTTTGATCTTGATGCCTTAAGTTTGTTGTTGCAAGCATGATGTTGCTCATCTGAATGCTTGATCGAACCCTTGAATTCACTCACAATATTCACTTATGTAAGGTGCAAATTATCCTAAATATAATTTGTTGATCTGCAATTTTCTCCTTTAATGAAGTCGTTGAGGCTTCCAATGTTGGTCTAATTCCATAATGCAAGACCACAAATTCGTTGCTAGTTGCTTGACCAAATTGCTCATCCTATCCAAGGTCAAATTTTTTGCCTCAAGAATCAATGCCAATTAGAAAGAAATGTTTGAATCTGCTCTGTAAATTTTCTCATGCAAAGATCTTGCTGAAGGAAGAATGCAACGTTATGTTTTTGGTTTCTTCTTACCTTCTCCAAGTTTCTCTAATACATGAGCTTATTAAGATAAACTCTTGGCCTCCCAAGTTGGTCGAATTGGGTCCATAATAATAATATATTATTTTATATTATTTGCTCCATATAAAATTATTAAAATAAATCCTTAATAATAAATATAACATTTTATTTTTATTTTTATTATCCAACTAATTTTATCATAAGTTAATATATCAATAATATACCTAATATATTAATTATTATTATTGTCACTTTGTCCAATGTGTTTATATTTTCCATAAAGGCCAAAACATTAACACTCTCGAGTAGTGATACCTGATAGAAATGTGTTTGGTCTTTGAATGCATAACCAGGTTCTTTGATATATTAATAGCACTTGTATTATCACAAAAAATAGTAACCGGATCTGTGATCTTTTCTTGCATACCTTGAAGTAATTGCTTAAGACATACTATAATTGCACAATTCATAGGAGCAGCAACATATTCAGCCTTGGCAATAGACTATGAAATACAACTATGTTTCTTTCTCATTCATGTAACCAATCTTTCACCTAGAAAGAATGAGAATCCACTAGTAATTGTTTCTATCATCAACATTTCCAACCCAATCTGCATCAGTGTATACTTGCAGATTAAAATTACCTCCTTTTTGTATAATAATCGAAACTCTTATGTTCTTTTTAGGTATCTCAAAATTCTTGTTACTATAGACATATGTGTTTCCTTCGAATTAGAAGAAAATTTGCAACAATTCCAACATGTGTGTTATATTAGGTCAGCTGTGAACAACATATTGTAATTTATCAATCACGGATCGGTAAAGAGTATTATCCACCTCTTGTGTTTCATCCTCTTTAGATAATTTACATCCACTAACCATGGGTGTTCCAACAGGTTTGGAATCCTCCATACCAAAAGTTTTAAGAATCTCTTTGATATACTTTTCTTGTGTAATATAGATTCCTCCAGTGATTTTTTGTATCTATAGACCTAGAAAGAACTTAATCTCTTTAATCATTGACATATCAAAATATTTTCTCATTTCATCAGCAAATCCTTTGCATAAAGTGTCATTGCCTCCAAAAATAATATCATCAACAAAAAATTCAGCAATCAAAACTTTATTATCACTGTCACATTTCAAGTAAGCATTATTGTTATCACTTGTTCTTTGAAATCTTATTTTGATTAGATAAAAGTGCAGTCTCTCGTACCATACTCAGGGTGCTTGTTTCAAACTATATAAAGCTTTATGTAACTTACATACCTTTTTCTTGTTTGTGTTCTCAATGAATCCCTCAGGTTGCTCAAAGTATACTTCTTCTTCAAGTATCCCATTAAGAAATGTAGACTTAACATCCATCTGATATACCTTGAATCCTTTGTAAGAAGCATATGCTAGAAGTATTCTAACACCTTCTAATCTAGCAACAGGTGAAAAAGTATCTCCATATTCAATTCTTTCTTCTTGTGCATAACCTTTGCAAACCAATCTAGATTTATTTTTGATAACTTCTTCATTCTCATTCAGTTTGTTTATGAAAATCCATTTAGTACCAATAACATTTTTGTCTTTTGGCTTGAGTACTAATGTCCATGTCTTGATCTTCTCAATTTGACCATACTCTTCTTTCATTTCTTTCATCCAATCTTCATTATCTAGTGTGTCCTTAGCTCTCTTAGGCTCAAATGTAGATATCAAACATGTATTATCTCTTACCTTGCTTCTAGTCATCACTCCAACATCCTTATTTCCAATAATCTTTCTTGAGGAATGGTGCCTTCTCACATACTTTTCTAAAATAGGCTTCGTAGCTCTCGGTTCTTCAATATCAACCTTCGGTTGTGGAAATCCTTGTTCATCTTCCTCCTCGGTAGGTTCTCTTGGTAAGGTATCAAGGGAATCATGTTGTACATATACAAACTTCTCATTATCATCAGGTTCCTTCTTACTATATTCATCATTCATTTTTGCAAATTCATCAATTCTTACATTTGCACTTTCCACCATTTTGTTAGTAACCTTGTTTAAACATTTGTAAGCTTTACTCCTTGTAGAATATCATAAGAATATCGCTTCTCATTTTGAATCAAACTTTCCTTCTCTAGAATTTTTTCAGAATATAGGATTTGCTCCCAAAAAATTTAAAGTAACTAATATTAGGTTTGTGATCATACCATATTTCATAAGGTGTCTTGTTGGTACCTTTCTTCGTTTGTACTCAGTTCAATGTATAAACAACAGTACTCACAACTTCCCTCCAGAAGTTCTGTGAAACTCTTTTTTCAATCATCAGTTTCTTAGCACAATCAACAATAGATCGATTTCTTCTCTCAGCAATCCTATTTTGTTGTGTTGTCCTCAGTGCTGACAATTATCTCTTGATTCCATTCTCATTACAAAACAATGTAAACTCATCAAAAGTAAACTCACCTCCTCTGTCAGATCTCAGACATTTTAAATGACTTCTAGTTTATTTTTTTACACGGGCCTTATACCACTTAAACATTTGAAATGCATCAAATTTTTATTTTAAAAATATTACAAACATTATTCTAGAATAATCATCCACAAATAAAATAAATTTTTTTTCTTTATAATAACTTTGAGTTCTCATTGGTCCACATAAATCAGTATGAACTAAATCCAAAATTCCTTGTGTAACATAAGTCTTGCTTGCAAAACTAGATTTATTCATCTTACCCATCTGACATTATCTGCACATAGTATTCTCTAGTTTTTCAAGTCTCGGTAGTCCTCTTACTCTACTCTTCTTACTCACTTTGATTAAGTTGTCAAAATTAACATGACAAAGCCTTTTGTGTCATAACCATACATCTTCAACTTTAGCAAATAGGCAACTCTTCATAGAAGTATCAAGATAAAATAAATTACCTTTAGATTGTTCTCCAGTAGCAATCAAATTTATCTTCTCATCAAATACTTTCACCCTTCCATATTGAAATTATAGTCGGTGACCTATATTGTTTAGTTGTGCAACACTCAACATATTATACTTTAAACCTTCAACCCAATAAACATCATCACATCTTGTGTTATTTAGTAGAATTAGAGATCTTTTTCCTTTCACGGGATATGGAACATCGTTACCAAATCTAATATAACATTCATCATGCTTTTCCAAGGCAATAAACTTAAGTGTGTCACCAGTCATGTGATGTGAACAACCACTATCTATAATCCATGTTTCATTCTTAATTACTTGTGATATTAGGGCTCTAGGTTCTTATTCATCAGAATCATCTTTTATAGCAACATAAACAACTTATTTCTCCTCATTACTGTCAAAAGAATCATCATCACTAATTCCTTCTTTAGCAATATGAAATTATTTCTGACCTTTGTTTTTGTAGCCTCTGTATCTCCTGAATCTGTTTTCTATTTTTTCCTTATCTCTGTTATCTTTCTTTTCTTCCTTATCTTTCTCTAGACAGTTAGATGCAAAGTGACCAACTTTATCATAATTAAAACATTTCAAGGGTAACTTACCTCAGTATTTGTCTTTGACTCTTTGTAGCCTTCTATCCAACAAAGCTTCAAATCCTCTTTCATTCTCATCACATTCAGTAAATAACTCTTTAATTCCTTCAATGCAACTATAACATTTCTCACTAGCACTACTTAAATATCCATATCTAGCTTCCCTAGTTTTTCCAATCTTTAAAGTAGACTTAAATGCAGATTCAATCTTAGAAGTATCAGGCATACTATGGTCAAAATAATTTAACTCAAATGTAGTTAACTCACCAATAGTAGCATCAAGTGAAACATTCATCTAAGGTATAGATCTCAGCTCTTGTATAGCATATACATGAATAGCATAACTCGGTAGGAGGGTTCTCAACACTTTTATTGTAACATCATCCTCTATTATGATACCACTAGCTCCTCTAATAGAATTAACAATCTCCTTAAGTCTTGTACTATATTGTATTATGTTCTCTCCTTCCTTCATCCTCATAGAGTCAAACTTTCCTCTCAAATTTTCTACTTTAGCCTTCTGTACATGTTGATCTCCACCATAGGTCAAAATAAGATTATCCCGCATTTGTTTCAAAGTTGTGCAGCCATCAAGCTCATCATATTCCCAGTCGGTAAGTGTAGAAGAAATCTCAATTATAACTTGTGTGTGTTCATGTTTCTTCTTTTTCTCATTGATAGTCATAGGTGCATTATTCGGTGCTACATATTCATTATCATGAAACTGAATTCCATATTCTCCTACTCTAGACACATGCAACCTCATTCTACTTTTTAATGCAGAGGTGACAGCAAGAAGTGTGGACTTGGTCCTTTCTCTTCCCCAAGACACCTAACTCAATTTATACTCTCCTTGGATCCTTGATCCCTTTTTACACAATTCCTTCTACCTATTCAAGGTGGTAGAACTAGTTTCTGACCTTTCCCAATTGAATACTATTCAATTCAAAATCTTGCAATTTTGTGCTTTAGGGACACTAGCCCTATTTCAAGCCACAAAATAGAATTCTTCACTAGTGACTTCCCCAACCCTAATTTTATATTGTGACACCTTCCTTATGTTATAAGTACTAAGAATCACCCTTTGGTTTGGTCCTCCAACTACCATACAATACCTATCTAGGAATGTCCTAGAATTCCTTGTAGGTCTATCCAGGTGGTTTTTTGAACTTAAATTTTCCTCCTGATAACCTTTTAGAAAACTAAGGATATATCTAGATACCCTTTTGGAATTTATAGTGAACCTCAAAGCCTTAGGTTCCAACTCCACTCCAGCAACACCTAACCCTCACAAAGTTTACAGACCTAATTGGCCAAATTAGGCTTGGATATCAAAGCAAGTGCTAATAATTGGGTGCATGGAACTGATATAGGGCTTCATACCTCCTCAAGTAACTCCCAAAAACTCAAATCCACCTTTATTTCACTCAACTAAACTATCTATTCAACCCAACACTGCATTCACATTCATTCTAGGCTGAATACATTGAGATATTCAGCCTAGGGCTTGATGCATGAGGGATTTACCCTTTGAGCCATCTCTTGAGATTTTGGAATACTTAAATATACCATCCTAACTTGAATTTTCTATAATCTTAGTGAATTCCACCATACCAAATTCAAGTTAGGACTCCATTAGTGAAATGAGCTTCTAACAAGCCTCTTCCTGGACTGCTTTTAGAAAACTGAATCAAAAACACCTCAAACCAAAAATAAAAAACCTAAAATAAATTGGAAAGTAACACTAACACCAAGGGACTTCAAAATATCAAGTTGGTTTTCAAAGATCACACCAGACACAGTTGTACAGTTCAGAAATGCTCAGAAAAACTTTTCATCTTCCATTCCAAATGCATCAAAACTTCAATACAAAACTTCTAACCATCTTGGTTCAAAGTAATCACTTAAAAACACTTCATATGTGAATTAAAAGTGATAAAAAATTCCCTATGATGGTTGGGCTTCCATCTTTCAACTCTCGAGCAACTTTTGGAAGTTGCATGAGCAACATTTTTACATCTTTTGTAGCATTTGGCAAAATATTGTCTTTTTGCACTCAAAGACTTTTGGATTGGATCCTAACCTATAAAATTGACATAATATGACCAAAATTACATGAATCCAATGAATTTAACACTTAGGACTCCTAAAAGAATAAAAACATACTTAAAGAAACTTAAACCTAAATAGATGATCCTAATGGACTAAGGCATCTCTAGGCTCATAAGATTGCCTAAGAGATCCTTGACCAAACAAATGGATCCACAACCAAAATAGGATGATCCTCTAAGACCAATCCAATTATTACAACTCAAAAAATTGCATAGTGATAGTCAATCAGTGACACTCATGGGTAGAATGCAACATACTCCCCAAGACAAAATTAACGCAAGTCCCTTGAGTTGGGAGATATTCTAAATTGAAGCCAGTATTCTTGATATATTCAGGTGTCAACCAAGTAGCATCCTCCACTTAATGGTATTTCCATTTGACTAGATATTCATAGAAAGTAGACCTCCTAGTTTGTTTGGCTATCCTCTTGTCTAGTATATAGTCAATCTCTTGTGATGGTGGTTTAGGTAGATCTTGTAGCTCCTTGTCCTATGGTAGATCTTGAGCACCTGCAATGGAGACATCAGTAATAGGACCTATGTATGGATATAGGTGAGCTATATTAAAAATGGGGGATAAACCAATGGTTGAAGGTAATTCAATTCTATATGCATTATTTCCACATTTCTTCAAGATTCTGAAAGGGCCAATATTTTTCATCATCATCTTGGTGTACTTTTCCTTGGGTAATATTTCCTTCTTTAGGTGAACCATAACCATGTCTTCAACCTTGAATTGGAAATCTCTCCTCTTGGCATCTGTTTCTTGTTTATACTTTTCATAGTTTTGTTGCAATCTATCTTTCACTTGTTGATGAATGTTCTTCATTACCTCTGCAAAATCCTCAGCTTGGGCACTCCTCTGGCCAAAACTATGGATGTTTCTTATCTCCAAGACACCCCTATAGTGGGATCCATAGACAATTTGGAAAGGACCGAGTCCTAAACTTTTGTTGACATAATCATTATAGGAGAAATATGCTTTTGGGAGGATTGAGTCCCATGCCACTCCATACTCATTTTTCAGAGATCTTAGCAAGTTTCCCAAAGATCTATTGATGTCTTCAGTCTATCCATATGATTGAGGGTGGTAAGAAGATGACATAGCTAGGTTTGTTCCAAGTCTTTTCCATAAGGTACGCCAAAAATGTCCTAACAACTTGAGGTCTCTGTCTGAAACAATTGTGAGTGGTAAACCATGGAGTCTTACAATTTCCTTGAAGAATAGCCTTGCAATACTTGAGGAATCATGTGTAGTCTTGCAAGGTAGGAAGTGTGTCATCTTGGAGAACCTGTCTACAACCACACAAACATTGTCATAGCCTGCCTTTGTCCTTGGAAGAACCAATACAAAATCCATGCTAATGGAGTCCCAAGGTTTTTTAGGAATGGGTAATGGTGTGTACAAGCTTGCCTTTGGCTTTTTGACAAACTAGAAAACACTCCACAACTCTCCTTATCTCAGTCTGGATCTTGGGCCAGAAGTAGAGTCTTCTTACTAGCTCAAGTGCCTTGTCAAGGCCAAAGTGGCCTGATAGACATCCACAATGTTTCTCTTTTATGATGTTCGCCCTCATGGAGAAATCAGGGATGCACAATTGAATCCCTTTAAACAACAATCCTTCTTGAATTATATATTATGCAAACTCAATGTGATATCTATCTCCTAGTTCCAAACAAACTTTGTAAATTTCTTTGAAGTCTTCATCATTGGGATACATGTCCTTGAGGACAGAGATACCTACACTTTCCAAGGTCACTTCTTGTATATCCAAGTTCCTTCTACTCAATGCATCAAATACCTTATTAGCTACCCCCTTCTTATGCTTTATGGTGAAATTGAATTCTTGCAAGTACTCCATCCACTTGAGGTGTCTATGGTTCAGTTTCTCCTGTGTATTAAGAAAACTCAATGCATGATTTTCAGTATATATATGATAAATTCTTTTGGAAATAAGTAATGCCTCCACTTTCTCAGTGATTGGACCATAGAATACATCTCCAAATCATATGTAGAGTACTTATGCTTAGCTTCATTAAATTTTTCACTAAATAATGCCACAAGTCTCCCTTCTGGACTGAGAACACCCCCATTAGCTCTCTTACTAGCATCACATTCAATGGTGAGCACCTTGTGAAAATTAGGGAGTGTTAAGATAGGTGGTGCGGGAGCACCTTGACCCTAAAGCATTATGATAGGTTGCATAATATGCCTATATTGAAGTCATTTAGACTTTCCCAAAACCATGTCTAAGAAAATGTTAAAGTTTTTAAATTTGCATTGTAAATGTATTAAAAACAAGAAAAATAGATCTACAATGTAACGGATCAAAGAATGGGGATGCTTAATATAGAATTAAATTTATAAATGAGTGGGAATGTCGTTTATATAGGTTATTTTTTGTAACTACCCCAAGAATCTTGATGAAGTGATATGTTTAAAAAGATAACATGTAACCAAAAAAAAAAGAGGAGAAGAGAAAGCTACGGGATAGAGAGTTGAAAAGAATGGTTTGGGGAATAGAGTGAAAAGGGGAGAAAAACCCAAATGGCTCTCTGGCCATTCATTTTGTAATTTCAGAACATTATAGTAGTTTGTTGTTTTGAGTCACCTCTCTATCATTAATGAATATTATCTATGCAATCGATGGTTATTTGCAAATGTTAATGCAGTTCAGTTTGAAGGTTCCTATTTGGACTGGTTATTACATGTTATTGTTTTAAGAAGAATTCATCATGGAAGTCAATCAGTTTGACAATGGATAGTGAACAACTCATTTTTTTTATGTATCAAGCCTCTGAGCTATTGATAATAAATATTGTATAAGACAGTTGGCTTAGGTTTCAGTTTTGTGTTATTTCGAAGAGGCACTCAATGAGTTTTTGTTGTTTATGTGTTTATTGGTTTTCAACATTCCCGCTATGGGATGTTAGTGGGAATTTTGGTTTGGCTAGGGATTGGGCTGCCGATTATCTTATATATTTAAGAGAAGACTCTAAATTTGGAAATGGTTTCAAGAACCATTAGACAGCCATACTACTGGTTTCAAATAATGAAACAGTTATGAAAGAAAGGTGGCAGAATGCTAAAGTTTGATTGAAAGGCATTAAAACCAAAATGGTTTCAAGAACCATTACACATGACTATGTATTCACTTCATGCACGTAAGTGATATCAGGAAGTTGGTGGAATATTTGAGCCATGTGGAGGGACCGAGATTCAATGTGTAGACAAGCGCTGTGGAAACTAGACCATGAGAGATCTGGTGGAATGGTTATTGTATGTGAAATCAATAGTGACACTGGAGTCCATTCTCAAGGTGATAGTCAAAGACCATTAAAGTGTGAATTTGGTGCTCGGTAAGAGAAAAGATGGTGAGTGTGTTCTAACTACAGTCTTGATAATGGTGTGACAAAACCACTAAGGTGGTAGGAGGTTAGTAGAGACCCAAACGAGATTTGCAAAGGAAGATTATCTCTTGTTGGTTGATGACCCAAGAGAGAATCAATGACCGATTGGAAAAGATGTTGAATGTATTTTGCATACATATTTGATGAGGGCATGGTAATATTATGTGGTATCTTCGATGAAGATTGAGGAAAATGAATGAAGAATGCAGATGAAGAACATTTTAATGAAGATTTTGCGGAGGTAGATGAATGTCTTGATTTTCTCCGCATCAATAGGTTGTTGAGAGACTCTTGTCTTCAGATATTCAAAGGACTTACCTGTAGCATCAGTCCATAAAAACTTGCATTTCCTTCCCCCTTTGATAGTATCTATCATTGATACACTCACCCCACTAAAATTATTGACAAATTTTCTATAGAAACTAGCTAGCCCAAGGAAACTCTTGACCTCACTGAAAGATTTTGGAGTGGGCTAGTTCAGTAGGGCTTCAACCTTGGAAGGGTCCATTTTCAAGTTACCCTTGGAGATGAAAAAGCCAAGAAATATCAATTCTTCTTGCATAAACACACATTTTTCCAAATTTATCCTCAACTTTTCTTCATGTAGTCTCTTCATTACCATATCTAGATGTATCAAATGTTCATCTTTATCTTTGCTAAAGATCAATATGTCATCTAAATAAACAACAAAAAAGTGATTTATGAAAGTCTTAAGGACCTCATTCATCAATCTCATAAAGGTACTAGGAGCATTTGAGAGACCAAAGGGAATTATTACCCATTCAAACAATCCCTCATTGGTTTTGAAATTTGTTTTCCACTCATCCCCTTCTTTGATCCTAATTTGTTGATACCCACTCTTTAAGTCAATTTTTGAATAATATTTTGCTCCTCCTAGATATTCCATGAGATCTTCTATCCTTGGCATAGGAAACCTATATCTTATAGTTATCATATTGATGGCTCTATAGTCAATACATAGCCTCCATATACCCTCCTTCTTAGGTTCTAGGACTGCAGGGACTGCACAAGGGCTTATGCTCTTCCTAATGAAGCCTTTCTCCATCAACTCTTGAATTTGTCTTGCAACTTCTGCATTTTGGTCAGGGGTCAATTTTTAAGCATCCTTATTTGGCAAGGTAGAACTAGGTATGAGGTCTATACAGTGGCTAATATCCCTCTATGGTGGAAAAACATTAGTACTCTTGTCTGCAACTATTCCTTTGTATTTGTTCAACAAATCTTGCACTTCTTTGGGGCCAACACTTCTCTGAGTTTCTTGAACTTTTGGTATCTTCTTAGACTTTTTTTTGGGCTTTACTATGATGGAAAAACAAGGTGTGTCTCTTTCCTTAAGGACTTTCAAAAATTCCTTCTCTCCCACTAAGGTAACATTGTTTGTTAAAGCTCTGTCTTTCTCAGAATCAGGGAGGGGTGTCATAGTGTAATTAATCCCAGTCTTAGTTAAGGTATACATATTTTTCTTACCCCCATGTTGAGCATAAACATCATATTGCCAAGGTATTCCTAGGAGAATGTGCATGAATCCATATTCACAACTTCACACAAGACTTTATCTTTGTATTCTCCTACTTGAAATTCTACCCAACATTGCTCATCTACGAAATTTTGTTGATAGTTACTAAGCCGAGATAATTTATAAGGGTTTGGGTGGGGTATTTTATTAAAAATAGTCTTATATATCATTGCATTAGAAACTAAATTATTTGTAGAACCATAATCAACAATAACTTTGCAAATCTTACCAAGTACCTTGCAATGAGTTCTGAATAGACTCTTCTTTTGTGGGGGCTCCTTCGGAGTTGGCACCTTCAAGAGTGTCCTATTGAACATTATAAACTCTCCTTGCTCATGTTTTGCAGGCCTGGATGTAGTGGTGTGATACAAAATCATGCTTTTATATTCTTCATCTTGGGTGAGTTGGACTCTCCTATCTACTTCTGATGTACTGGCCTTGTTTGGGCATCTAAAGGATTGGTGACCAATCTGGTTGCAGGAGAAACAATTCCCAATGAACATAGAGGTACTTATACCTCCTGACCTTCCTCTTATATTGCCTCTACCCCCTCTAAAATTAACTCTGTGATTCTTCTATCTTTAATACTCTTTGTGACTGGATTCTCCCTGTGGTCTTGGAGATGATCCTCTTCAGCTTGAAACCTTCCTCTACCTTTGAAACCATTTCCCCTTCCTCTATTGTTCTGTTCTCCTCTCCTCTTTTGTTTCTCTTCAATTTTCATTGCCATCTGATAACATTGGTATACAGATTGGGGACAAAACAAACTTAGTTCATCCTAAATATTGTACTTGAGCCCATTCATGTATCTAGCAATTTTTTGTTTCTCACTCTCAGGGGTCTTTGTCTTCATTGAGATTTTGTGGAATTCATCAATGTAAGATCCCACATCAAGATCCTTCTGCTTCATATTTTGTAACTTCTTATGTAGAGTTAATTCATAATATTTAGGAACAAATTGTTTCTTTATTTCTCTCAACATCTTCTTCCACATGGTTATAGGTGTTAGAGTAATAGTACATTTGCCTTTATAATTAAATCACTTCGATTTAATTATTAAAGCTAACTATTATCTATTCACTTAAGCTTGTCATTTGTAGGTGCATAATAATTAATATGTTTATTAATTATTAAATGCACAAACCTAGCTTTCTCCGGCTTTAGGGTTTCTCACCTTATATGCCGCTTTTGTAATTATTGTAATTCACTTTTTGGGAAATAATAATTTTTCTGTCACTCCGCTAAGATTTTTCAAATCCTAGCTTTTGTCATTTTGGTTTCCATTCAGTATCAGGTATTTGCATGCAGGTGTTCTTGGCAACCTGTGAAGTTGGATTTCTCAACTTCTACATGGTATCAGAGCAACCCTGTCACTGCCTGGTTTGAAGGTTTTTGAAGTCACGATTCGAAGACGACAGCCACAGCTTCTCTAAGGTTTTTCTATCACTTTGAAGGAGGCACCATTTTTTGGAGCCCTTTGAAAAAAAATGGACTCCACCATTGCGTTCAGAAGGCCCGGGAGAGTCAAAATACCTATAAACTTCGCTGGTTTTGGTCACAATGACCGCAGAGAAAAAAATTGACCTCCTAGGGCGTACGGACATGTTTTTTGAAAAAAAAATTAAAAAAAAATCAAGAAAAATGTCTTTTCTCAGCATTTTTTGGGGCTGCCAGTGCGCGCCCCCTGGCGCCACCCCGCATCCGCCATCGCCCGGCCTGGCCTGACCCACCCGCTAGCGCACCGCCCATCGGCCGCTGCAGCGCCACCGGTGGTACTGCGCAGCGGAGCCACCCGGGGGCTGCCACCGCACCACCAGCCCGCCACCTCCTGCACAGGGCTGACGTCAACGGCTGGAAAAAATTTTCCGGTAACAAGTTTTTTCCAGCGACCGACAAATTTTCCGGCGAACCTTTTGACAGGCGTCAAATTTTTTCTCACAGACAGGTGACGGTCATGTGGACGTCAATTTTTTCCCAGTGACTGTGTTTTTCCAGTGAGTTGTTTTTCGGAGGGGCACTTAGTTTTTTGGCCATATCTTGGGCATACGGTGTCTGTTTTCAAAAAATGAAATATTGTCAAAAAGGTGTTTCCGAGTTGGATGCAATGATGTTGCTCTTGTTTGCTGATTTGGCCATTTGAGCTCCTATTTTTGGTGTTGAAGTAGAGGCTTTGTTTTCCTCCCTCTCTGCATCCGGTGTTCAGGTTTTTTTCTAGTTTTTCATGCTTTCAGTAATTGTTTCTTTGTTGTACGGGGTTTAGAATCATACATTGTGGGGGGGTGCTTTTGCTTTCTACCATTTACTTTCAGAAAATGACCCTTCTACTTTCATCTTTTTCTTCTCTCAATGTCGGACCCCTCTGTGGCCCGACTGACACCGCACAATTACCACACTTGGAAAGCACACATGACCAGGCTACTCATGTCACGTGGCTTATGGTCATGCCTAGATGAAAATCAACCTTTCCTGCAGCATCCTTTTGAGGTTCTTCAGTACAGGAACAAGATGGATGAAGCCATGGGCTTGATTGCACTGAACATTTCTGACAGTCTCCTCTTTCATCTGGATGGGTTGACAACTCCTAGGGCCATTTGGGGCAAGTTTTTAGATTTGTTTGCCACAGTAAATGAATTTCAGGCACTAAAACTTGATGCAGAGCTAACCACTTTGACACCTACCAACTTTCCCACCATTGAGGACTTCTTGATGAAGTTCAAGTCTTTGCACTCAGTTTTGCAGGGATGTGGGAAAACCAAGATAGATGATGAGTGTATCTTCTTGATACTCTCAAGGTTGCGAAGATAGTATCAGATCTTCTCTTCCACTTTCTACTCCACCATGGATGCTTTGGGTGCTAGACACACCATGCCTTCTTTTGAGACATTCTGTGATCGGTTGACACGGGAATAGGAAAAGATCCAATAGATGGATGCTTCTGGCTCTTCTAGCCAAGCATTGGTTTCTCAGTCTTCACAGGGGAAACCAAAATAGAAAGGCAAACCGAAGAAAGATTTCGCAGGCAATGAGTCTTCCTCCAAACCTGCATAGAAAAATTATTCAAAACCTCCAGCTAACCCTTCCAAGGGTAAATCTTCTTCGAATTCTACTGAGTCTACCTCCAAGACTAAGAAGAAATCAGTTGAGACCTGTAGATTTTGTGGCAAGGATGGACATCCCATTTCTAGGTGTTGGAAACATTTGGAGGCTTTAGAGGAAGCCATGCAGGAGCATCACATTTCAGCTCCTCAGTCCACATCCTCCCCTATAGGGAAAGGTCATGCTCTTACTACATGAGCTATGACTTCTGGGCCCACCTGGATTCTTGATTCTGGTGCTTCTCACCACATGACTCACACTCAGTAGTTGGTCACCTCACTTGCTCCTTGTGCTACTTCACAGATTGCTATTGCGAACTCATCTCATCTTTCTATTTTGGGTTCTATTTCTGTTGCATTAGCTGGGGGTTCTCTTCAGGATGTTCTCTTTGTCCCTGAAATTTCGATGAACCTTCTGTCTATCTATCAGATTTTCCACTCTAGCTCTGGTAATATAGTTGATTTCTCACCACATGATGTGGTTATTCAGGACTTACATGATTCTAAGATGATTGTGGCTACTGGGAGTGTTGACACTGCATCCTGACTATACAGATTTGATGGATTTGAGTCTTCTCCTAGCACAGGTTCTTGTCTTATAGCACATGTAGATTCAGTGAGTAGACTTTGGCATGAACGTTTGGGCCATGTCAATTATAGATATCTTCAGCAGATGAGCACACAGGCACTTTTTCTTGGGCTTCCACAGATTACTTGCTTTGATGGGGTTTGTCAGGGTTGTGTTCTTGGAAAACAACATAGGGATCCTTTTCCTCAGGGATGAGCTACTCGTGCTTTGGCACCATTGGAGTTTATTCATAGTGACCTCATGTCATTTCCCAGTCTTTTTCTGGTGCCAGATATGTGCTCACTTTCATTGATGACTTCTCTAGGTGCACATGGGTGTACTTTTTAAAGTACAAGTCTAATGTCTTTGATTCATTTTGAGTCTTCAAGACATTTGTGGAGAAGCAATCTGGTCTTTCTATTCACCGGATATGCACAGATAATGGGGGGGAGTATGTGAGCCAAGATTTCAAGGATTTTTGCTCTGAACATGGTCTTCAACATCAGTTTTCAGTGCCCTACACCCCTCAGCAGAATGGTGTGGCAGAGAGAAAGAACATAAAACTTTGGGAGATGGCTAATTATATGATACAGTCCAGGTCCATGGATTCATCTTTTTGGGCAGAGGCAGTCAATTGTGCCAACTATATTCAGAATCAGATGCCTCACAAGGCAGTTTGACATATGACTCATGAGGAGGCTTGGTCTCATGTCAAGCCTGATGTATCTTCATTCTAAGTTTTTGGTAGTGAAGCATGGGCATTTGTGCCTGACTCTCAAAGGAGAGCGATGGAGCAGAAGAGCTAGCACCTCATTTTTTTTGGCTACTGTGAGGATTTTAAGGCATACAGGTTGTTTGACCCTGATTCCAGAGAGGTCCTATTTTGACGAGATGTCCAGTTTGATGAGCACCTTCCTGTAGTAGATACCTCGCTTCCAGAGTCTACTTCACTTACCACTACTCCCTCATCTCTTCCAGCTTTGTTTTAGGATGATGAGGAAGATGATCTTGGTGATCCCCATTTACCTCCACCACAGGATCCTCCACAGATGCCTAGATGGGCTCGTGTTATAGTTGATGCTGCAGGATCTCTGGCTAGTGACCCTTCCACTTCCCGTCGCACCCGGTCTCATATTGCAGGTTCTAGTCTTCTGAGTCATGCTATTTGTGGTGATCCTCAGACATTTGGGGCAGAAACAAGACATACTGAGTGGGACAATGCTATGGAGGAGGAGTATTCTTCTTTGATGAAGAATCACAATTGGGATCTTTGTTCTCTTCCTAAGGGAAGAAAGTTAGTGCGATGCAAGTGGTTGTATCGTACTAAGTTTGTTGCTGATGGTTCTATTGATAAGTACAAGGCCCATCTTGTTGTGAAGGGTTTTTCATAGGTTGAGGGTATTTATTACACTGAGACATTTGCCCCTATCACCAAGATGAACTCTATTCACCTTGTCTTATCCCTCACAGCTTCTCAGGGATGGCCCATTTTTTAGATGGATGTGAAGAGCGCTTTCTTGCACGGTGATCTTAGTGAGGAGATTTACATGGAGTAGCCTCAGGGATTTGTGCAGGATTCATCCTTGGTTTGTAGACTTCAGTGTTCTTTGTATGGTCTCAAACAGGCCCCTCGGGCTTGGTATGAGAAGATGGACTCCTTTCTTCTTTCTACAGGATTCACACGCTGTCATTCCGATCCTACAGTCTACATTCAGCATCTTGAGGATGAGGTTTTGATCCTTGTACTATATGTCGATGATCTTCTCATCACAGGTAGCTCATCTTCTATGATTCAGGATGTTCAACGCGGATTGATGGAGCAGTTTGAGATGATAGACCTTGGTCTATTACACTTCTTTCTGAGTCTGCAGATTGTTCAATCCCCTGTTGGGATCTTTGTTTACCAGAAAAAGTATGCACTTGACATGCTTCAGTGCTTTGATATGATTGATTGCAAGCCTTCTCCCACACCTTTTCATTCGGGTGTTACTTTTTCTACCTCTTGCACTTCGCCTTCAATGGAAGCTACATTGTATCGGCAGTTGGTTGGCAGTTTGTTGTACCTGACACACACTCATCCTGATCTCTCCTTTGCAGTTGGCCTAGTCTCTCGATTCTCACACGAGCATCATGAGATTCATTGGCAAGCTGCCAAGCGTATTTTGAGATACATTCAGGGCACTCTTATGTATGGCATTCACTACACATCAGGGGCTCCTCACATTGTTGGCTACACTGACTCAGATTGGGCTGGTGATGTTGATGATCGAAAGTCTACTTCTAGCTTTGTCTTTTGTCTTGGCTCTGGTCCTATCACATGGTCATACAAGAAGCAACATGCTCATGCACTTTCATCTACAGAGGCTGAGTACAGAGCGGCAGTGCATGCTAGTCAGGAGATTTTATGGCTTCGGTATTTGATGACTGAGTTTGGTTTTCCTCCTGATCATCCCACTATTCTGTGGTGCGATAATCAGAGTGCTATTCACATTTCCCACAACCCGGTGGAGCATCAGCGCACTAAACACATTAAGCTTCATATGAATTTCATCCGTCAGCAGATTCAGGATGGTGTTCTCACTTTGGAGTACATTCCCACTGACACGCAGGTTGCTGACATCTTCACCAAACCCTTTGCATCTCCGCGCTATCTTCAGTTGTGTTCTATGCTTGGGGTGACATAAGTTGTCCTTGGGGGGTCTTGTTGAGGCCTTCCTTCCTTCATGTTTTTTTTCATCATGTTGTTGTATCTCTTTTTGGGGTAGAGTTTTTCCCACTGGGTTTTCTCTATTTCCCCATTTTATAGAGATTCCCTTGTAGTTGGGTACCTGATCAAGCCTTGTTGTCGGGACCCATTTCTTTTGCTTTCATAGTTGTGCTAGGTTAGTTTCCTCCTGAGCTTCACTTAAGGGGGGGTTTTAGAGTAATAGTACATTTGCCTTTATAATTAAATCACTTTGGTTTAATTATTAAAACTAACTATTATTCTATTCACTTAAGCTTGTCATTTATAGGTGCATAATAATTAATATGTTTATTAATTATTAAATGCACAAACCTAGCTTTCTCCGGCTTTAGGGTTTCTCACCTTATATGCCGCTTTTGTAATTATTGTAATTCACTTTTTGGGAAATAATAATTTTTCTCTCACTCCGCTGAGATTTTCCAAACCCTAGCTTCTATCATTTTGGTTTCCATTCAATTTCAGGTATTTGCATGCAGGTGTTCTTGGCGAGCTGTGAAGTTGGATTTCTCAACTTCTACAATAGGGTCTTTTTCTTTCTCTACCCTCTCTCTTTGTAGGAAGTTCCACCAACTTAGTGTAGGTCCTTTCATTTTTGACTTGGCAATTTTTGTTCTCTGTGAGATAGGGATATCTTCACACTCAAAATAATTTTCTAAGGCTTCTACCCAATCCATACATTCCTCAAGGTCCATCTTGCCCAGAAACATTGGTAGGTTCAGTTTGTTATCTCTCCTACCCACTCTCTCCAAAGCTTCCAAGATCCTTTGCTCTTTTGGCACCCTTGTCCTCTCTATTTCAGTCTCTTCTTCTTCTTCTTCTTCTTGGTCTGACTCTGAATCATCACCAGTAGTTCTACTTATATGAGAACTTTTCAATTTTCTATCTCTGCTTCCATCTTCTTTTTCTTAGTTGCCTGCTCCCTCACAATCTTGGCTAGCTCCATGTTTGTGACCCTCAAAGGAATCTCTCCATCAGTCTCATCAACTTTCTCTTTCATTCTCTTTCCCAAGATCTTTTCTAATCTCTTATACCACCTAATGTAGAGGTGACAGCAAGAAGTGTGGACTTGGTCCTTTCTCTTCCCCAAGACACCTAACTCAATTTATACTTGTCACCCTAAATTTGTACATGCAAGATAATCATCATAAATAATTAAAAATTGCATGAAGGTACGCCTCTTTAACATTACTGTTCAGCTAATGAAGATGAAATGCAATTCTATTGCATTCATATTATCAGTTACACTATACTCTAAGTATTGATCATATTCCAATTTTTGAATTCATAATTGATCATTACATTGTGCATTCAAACTGAATGTAATAAACAAATATTCTTTCCATGTTACATATTTCATATTGGAACTTAGAGGAAATTGCAGAAAAGAAATCATGATAGAAGCATGAGTAGGGGTCCATGCATTGCCTTCTAGAAGTCGACTCTGTGATATGGGAGTTGGTTGTCTGAACTTTTTCCAAAATTCATGTCTTTTTCATAGTGCATCATGTCCTGCATCTAGGTCTTAGGGTCTTGTCCTGCATCATGAAAAGAAAAGGTGTTAGATCCAAATTGGATCTAAGCAATGCATGGAAACCTAAAACAGCATACAACAATCAAACTTTCAGAACTGCAAATCTACCAATAACATCAATATAATGGAAAAGTATGCATCTACATCAATCGAATAATAGTATCAAAGGGACATAACTCCATGAAACCTTTTACTATATATGGTTATCATTATGCATTGTACAAGAGTTGTTGTGTGTGAAACCAGAAATCTGAATTAAAGGGACTTAGTTCTTGTAGCTGAGAAATCTTTTTCAAAACATCAATATGTTAAGATAGTGAACACAATCAGTCAACCAACAATCATGTATGAATTTCATGACCCATGGAACTCACACAGAAATATTGATCAATTGGTCATGTTCACTAACCTAACATATTGATTTGGTGATGTTTGCAAACAGAATAAGCATAAATGTGTTCAAATGCAGAAAGAAATATGATCTATGTGTTCACTAGTAGAAAATAACAAAGAAAGGTGCAGTGAGTGTCATGAGCCCATGCTCAAACCTCAAAAGATGCATTATCAAAGAGAAAATAATGCTAAGACTTCACGAGTTCAGGAATGAGAAGATGCAGAAGAAAAGGAGATGCAGTTCATAACAGTTGGTACAAGGTTAATGCATGTTGTAACAAGTTTAATGTCATTGGTGCAAATATACAGAGTACAATAATGTTGCTAGTAGATGCATATGCAACGAAAGGATGCTCCAAATCCAAATGGAAGATGTATGTACAGAAATGGAAGATGTATGTGCAAAATGTAGAAGATGTGCAAGAAGAAGATGAATTGTTTCTTACAATCCAATAATAAGGTAACAATGTATTCCATTATTGCACAATGAAGGTCATTTGTAATGTTGTTTGAACAAGATGGTAACTGCTATGCATGAACAAAACAAGTGGTATTCTAACTAGAAGTATCATTTGTTGTTATCAAATGAATTATGCACATAAAAGATGGATGCTAATGTTTATCAAGGTTTCAGTTATGCATATAGAAAACATAGATGTGTATCAATGTCATCAAATGAATATGCATATATGGAACAAATCAAATAATAGTGCATATTGAAAAGAATAGGAATAACAGTAATGTTGTTATGGAGTAACATGCATATATAGAAGAGCTAAAATGCATTGTTATCAAAGTAGAAAATGCATATATAGAGTTCATAACTGTTGACATCAGACAAATAGTTCACCTTAATACTGTTCTGAATACTGGTGTGTTTGAATAAAAGAAGATGGAAAAAATAGCGACATATTTTTGCAGTCATATGGAAGAGAATATGCATGTTCAACAGTGGTATCTTTTTACAAAGATATGTATGCACACTAGAGATGAAAAAATTGTGTGTTCTTAAAGGACAAAAGAATCAGGGAGAGTTATAAGTTTCTACCAGAGATATAATGTTGTTAAGATGCATGTTCAATGCAATGTTTGTATAAGAAAAATCAAGTAAATAGTGTTATTGCTTAATGTTGTTGGATGAATGTTCAAATGCAGTGCATATGCTAGAATGAAAGGTAAATAAAAAATGTTATGATGTATGTTCAGTGACAGTGCCTATTCAAGGATGGTAAGTCAAATAACAGTGTTATTGAAAATAATGAGTATGCATATGTGATAAATCAAATAGCAGTATTGTTATAAAAAGAATATGCATGTTCAAATAATAGTGTATAATCAAGGTTGAGATAAAATAACAGAATTGTTCAAATAGAAGGAAAAATATGCATTTCTAATTTTTGGGGTCTATGTTTCGTAGTATTATTCATGGGTGTCACGAGCCCGTGCTTGAACCCCATGAATAACATTCTCACTGTAGGTGGTAACTGCATATAATTTTTGATACACTGTTATTTTTGCAAGAGAGAGACCATATAATGTAAAAAATTCAGACATTATACATAATAACAATAACAGTTTGAGTTGGTTTCAAACTATGGTATTGTTTTAAACATGATGGTCACTATCAAGATGAACAGAAGACAACATATAGACAAAACCCAGAACAAATGCAGACATCTAGTGGAGGAAGCGACAAGATATGATCATTCTTAACATCAGACATCAACATTTACGAGCTCGAGTTGTCTAGAGCCACAAAAAAATCTTATCTGGAAATGGGTGTTCAACCAAAGATGAAGTAACAATAGAAAGTAAAAAACCCAGAGATCATGGTAATAAACATGGTGAAGCTAACAGATTATTAAAAGCCGTAGCTGGGGTTTTTCAAAAAAGATATGTAATGCAATGATATGTTCAACAGAAGATACAAGAATGTAAATGCAAAGACAAGCAAAGAGTAACTTATCTCCAAGTTAACAAAGTCAATATGTGGTGTTGTGGAGCCCGAGCTTCATGAAGAGATGCATAAACAACGCCATACATTATGGCATGCAAAGACCCAAATCTATAGAGCCCGCAGTGAAGAGAGCCCGAGTTCTCTATTTTCAAATAGTTAACTCCAGTATTGTTCACAGCCCGAGCTCTCTGTTAACTCAAGTGCCAAACACGTGCAGAGAGGCCGAGCTCTTGTTAACAACAACAGCACATTAATGAACTATAGCAAAGAGCATGAGATCTTCATTGCACTACCCAATTCTAGTTGGATCTCGAGCTCCATGACTAACTCATAGTTGTACGACAAAGGTGGAGTAAAACCATAGAAACCATGCTATTTTTTAGCCCAAAGATCACAGAGAGGAGCCTAAAGAGCAACAACACAACTCGCACATCACAGTGTCAGCTTCTAGATCGACAACCCAAGCACAGAAAAGCCAGAAAAAATGTCATGTTCATAGTAGAGCAGTGCCATAGATTAGGGTTTTGAAACCCTTATGTTTTTTCCCAAATGCAAATGAAGTTCATAGACCCAGAAAAATGCTAAGTTTTGATAAAACTTTGGAATTCATTGTCAGAGGAGTAAATGCTTCAGACTTTGCAGTGCACGACAACCACTTCCAAATGCCACAACAACACAGTTATGCCACGATGGAGATGATATTTTTGCATAGTCTTGCTCATGTTGAACTTAGGGATATGGTGTTGGTTTTTCCATGTTTTGGGTTACATATGACGGGGTTAGGGTTTTCATGTGATATGGTGGGTTGTGTTTTGTTAGGTTTTGATATAGTTTTGGATATGTTGGTAGTGTATTTGTAAAAGATGTATATTTTCCAAATACCAACATTAGGGGCTAGAATTAAGGCATGTATTATGCCTTAGAAATAAGGTTTCTAGCTGATTTGGAGGGATTTAATTTTCTAAATTATCCATGAGGGGGTTTATATATGAGCTTCCTTCTCAATTTTAGGGGTTCAAAATTTAGGGAGAAGGTGACTTAGTGAACATACTTGTTCCTTTGTACCGTTTGCATATATTTTGTAGCCACTAGTTTAGTTTTGATGCAGATTGTGTTCAAGTGAATGTGACATATTCCTTGGCATATTTTGTACCATTGCATGTAAGCTTTTGCAAATTTTGAAGATAATAAAGGAAGTTCTCATTATTCACATATTTTATGAGTTCTGTTATCAGTCCTTTTCAACATTTCTGCATTTAATTGTAATGTGTTTTGCAGCATAGATTAGAGAATTGGTTCAATTCCTATTCTAGGTTGTCAAGTATAACCTTTTGTTGAATTTGTATGTTTGCTAGAAGATTATCACTGTTTGTGGTACAAACCCTAATAGTGAGTTTTAGGTAAACCTATACATTGAATAGTGAATGTTACTGCAGATCTCAGTAGTGTGTTCCTTGTGGATGCTAGTTTTGAAATTTTTATAAGACTGAATCTAGATTTGGTGTATCACCTTCTAGTTTATTTATTCAATTTTCAGTTATCTTTTCCCTTTTTCCAAATCACAGATCAGCCATAGGTGATATTCCAAATCCAATAGGTGTTGGAAATATTGTTGGAATGCTATAATGGAAACAATTGTTGTTTTGTCATTGACGTCAAACCTTAACTAGTGAGACTATTGCTATCTGTTTGAGTACCATATCTATTGATTGATGAAGGAGATTTAACAAGAAGACCAAGTGAAATGGTTGAGTTATGAGAAATCACAAGGGTACTAGATCAGTTGGCACATTAGAAAAGTAATGAGTTGTTTATCTTTCGATGACAGTTTACTGAGAATAGTTTGTGTCGAGCGCTAGTGTGTGCTGAGCAAAGTAAGTGATGACTGAGCGCCAGTAAATTGCTGAGGAACACAGTGTTGGCCGAGCAACAGTATTTTGGTGATTGTTGAGATTTGAGATCTCTGGCTGACATAATTGATTTTATTGGGATATGTAAAGTTAATTGAGGATAAGCACATTTGATCCACACTATGTAAATGCACGGGTAACCATAATTAATGCATGGATCAAAGATTTAATTTGTGATTGCTTTGGAGAAGTAAATTAAATGTAAATATGGAAAGATCTATTGGATCTAACCTAACCTAAGATCTACAATCTTGTTTAAGCAGCAAAAGATGTATCTGACCTAAATGAAGAGGTATAAGATAACCTTAGGAGGTTATTCATGATGTATGCTATATATGTAAAGTATGCAAGAGGATTGCATAGTTAATTGATTGATTGGCATGATCTAGCAGAGAAGGATGAACAGAGGCTTAGAGAACTGCAAGATTGATTGCTTGAAGGATTTCCAAGCAGATCTACAGATTGAAATGAGAATGGAGGCCACTCAGTGAATTAGCATTAGAGTTGTAGTGGATTTGGATTTGCAAAGTAAGTTGTATGTATCAGATCACACCCACTGATTACTTTCTAACCATTGTATCAGTCAAAATCCTTTAACCTGGTTGACCTAATAGTCATTATATAAATCCTTTAGCAAGGTGACATTTAGGTGGAATGTTTTAAGTCCTCTAACAAGGCCACTCTTGACAGGGTGATTAAATCCTTTAACCAGGTCACATTTAGCAGTGTGTTTTGTAACCTTTAACAGGGTTGGCTCCTAACAAAGCTCACTTTAGAAGAGTGAAAATTTGATAGCATGTTATTGGTGGTTTTTCCCATATTGGGTTTCCACATTAATTTATGGTGTCAACTTGTGTGAATGTTTATGTTGAGTTTCACTGTTAAGTTTTTACAAGCTGATTACATCTTAACAGTAAAATGCATATGTATGCTATTATTTTATGTTATTGTTGCCGAGAAGATCTTAGTTGTTCAAATTGGTATAAAGTTTTAATGGGCACATCTAGACATGAGGATAACTGATTCACCCCCCCTCTCAGTTATTCTAAATTCATTCTAACAATAGGAACCAGCCTAGAATCTAGAGATTCCTTCTTAATCGGAGTCCACCCACAACTTAGGAAGGTTTCCATTATTACCATGAGATATTAGTATGCCCCAATGCCTAAGCTAGGGTGATATTTCAAGGCCTTAACATTTTTTGGCATGCCCGGTGGGACTCCTTGTGATACATGAACAAAATCCAAACAAGGAGTGTAAAAGAGTTTGAATATTAACAGTTATCACATACTAGGAGAGGAAGAACCTTGCAAAGAGAACCTAGAGGTCCAAAAGGGCTCTCCTTTCAACCTGTAGTAATGGGTAGGAAACCATGAAGACCGAGAAAAATAAGTTCTGAAAGAAGTCCAACTCCTCCCTCCTACTACACTGAATTACCATATTCAGATCAAGAATCTTCTGAAAGTCCTCCATCACTTCAAATTCAAGTTGTTCTTGAACAACCAGCAGAAGAAGATCAGCCAGCACCTTCAAGTTCTACTACTGCACCACCAAGGATGGCTAGAAGGTTTCCATTTGTGCCCTTTGATTAGGGCAGCCCTTTGAGGATTTCCATTCACAAAAACATTCCATTGGAAGCCTTGAAAGGGTTACCATCTTTCATGGGAAAAGGACAAACAACAGCTATTGAGCATATTAGAGATGTTGCGTCTCTTTACAATGTTCATCACATCACAGAGGAGGATGTATCTTTGAAGCTATTGGATGCATCATTAAAGGGAAAAGAATTGGAATAGTTTCAAACTCTTCAAGTTGGATCAATTGCTTCATGGGATGCACTAGGAGAGTAATTGTCAAAGTTTTTTGAAGATAAATCTAATAATATTTCTTTGGTGGAACAACTAACTACTATCAAAAGGGCTCCACAAGAAGAGATGAGTGGTTTCAATCTTCGCTTCCAAAAGACTTGGAATAGGATTATTGTCATGGTAAGACCCTTTGCTGAATATGCATTCTTATACTTTATTAAGAGTCTGAATAGTGACATTTTAGTTACGATCCAATCTATGGGGGGAAATTCTTTACCTCAAGCTTTTGATATTGTAATAAGAGAAGAGAATAGTCTTATTCAAGTTGGAAAGATAGCTCCTAGGCCACCTATACCTTTCTTTCCTAGCATCCAGTCTAATTTGTCATTGATTACCCCACCTCTTGCACCTTTTCCATGTCCCAAAAGCCAAGAAATGATGTATGCTGCCCCTTTTAATGAGCTGCAAAGCATAAAAGACAGCCATCAAAAAATTGAAAGTTTATTCAAAACCTTTGGAAATGAGTTGGTAAACCTTATAAGGCAGAAAGCTCAAGGAAATCCAATAGCCCATACGCAAAATAAATTTGCTAGTTCCTCATCACAGTAGCCTAATCAGCCCATTTACCAAGGTAGTAAGCAGCAGTACCAAGGAAATAGAAATACTAATAGGCAGAATTGGAATCAGAGGCCTTATAGATTTTATAATCATGCACCTATTAATGTTGTTAGGGATATTTTTCCTAACCAAAATAACCTTGTTGCTGATTATGAGTGGTGTTATCCTTATGGGAAACCCCATAATCATTCAAAGTGCACTAATGGAGTGCTCAATCAGGCTCTAATGGTTCAAAGTGTGATTGATTCACAATAAAATGCATTCATTGATGAGACTCAACAAAAAATGGATCTAGGGGCTCTGGACACTGCTTTTCTCAGTTGGAAAGAGGAAGAATTTTCTGGGGTGAGTAATGATTCACCTATATCAGCAAACACTAGAGCAAAGAAGAGAGCTCTAGAAATAGAGCAATCAGCTGGTAAGATTGTTGTTACAACTCAATCACCACCCATCCCTCCTATTTCTATATTGAAAGAACATTCCTCTCTTACAACCAAGGAGAAGCATCAAAAACACACAGATCAGATCATTGGTAAATATCCTCAAAAGGTACAGTTTGTTGTTCTTTTTAATATTGTTAACAATATGAAGAAGATGAATGTTTCTATTTCTATGTGGGATTCTTTAGCCTGTAGTCCCTATGGAAAGACGTATTGTCAATTAGTGTAAAAGCACTTAGTCATTCAGTGTTACCTAAGTACATAGTGTTACCTGAGTAGACAGTATCACCCAAGTGTTCAGTATCACCTGAGTGATAGTTTATCACCCAAGTAGTCTTTTGGACCCGAAGTCTTTTGGACCCGAGTGACAGTTTCAAGCCAACTTTGCATATATTGTTAAATATATATTTGTTTATTGCAAGCTAACTTACAAAGTTATTTGTTGGATAAAGATTTATATGTAAGATAGTTTGTTTATCTAATTTGAAGAAAGAATATATATATCACATTCAGGTGATCAGTTATATTTCAAAGGATCTTATTCGGCAATCACATTTGCATAGAGAAGATCATCAACTGGTTCATTCTCATAGGTGGATCATAAAAGTCCTTTAAGAAGGTGGACCTAATAGTCATTTCTCTAAATCTCTTAACAAAATTTCATTACTCATTGTATTGTACAAAATCCTTTAACAAGGTGGACCTAATAGTCCTTTCTATGCTCCTAACAGGGCAGACCATTAGAAGTGGTCATTGTAAGCTTTAACAGGCTAAATTTATACTGCATTACTAAATCTTGTGGGTATCATCCCCACCCCAGTTTTACTTTCTTTTGGAAGGTTTCTGGGTAACCAAATATTATGTTATGTGTTGTATCTGACTATTTACTTTCAAGTTATATGCATGCAAACAAATAAGCTAATCTAATTATGGATTAAAAGGATTAATTTTTATTGATTCCTGATTCACCTCCCCCCCCCCTCTCAGTCATTGGGCACATCATATAATTCCAACAATTGGTATCAGAGCATCTGGTTCTCTTATCATAAGTTTTACAGCTTGAGAAAATATCAGAGGATATGGAAACATACAGACTGGAGAAAGCCATTGAGAATGAAAAGATAGATCTTAAGGTGGACATGGATCAGATCATAATACTTAAGGAGCAGCTCTCTCTTTCCCTAAAAAGAAGAAAAGAACTAGCAGTACAGCTAAATGACAAGAACTATATAGAAGAGAGAATTGAAGAAATTTGCAAAGACAAGAGCTCAGAAGAAGCTGATGCAGCCATTGAAGACTTGCTTGAAAATAATCTCAATCTACATGAGAAAGTTAGAAAGTTAAAAAGAGAACAGGAAGTTCACTCAATCAGAATGTGTGAAGTCATGGAACTAAAGAACAAAGTAGAAGATGACAAAAATACAGCACAAGAAGAGAAAAGACTGTTGAGTACAAGATAAGAGGAAAAAGAAAAATAAATCCAACACTTATCACTTCAGCAAGCTGATTTGGTAATTCAACTCAATAATGCAACACAAGTTGTCAACCTAAGGACAGAATATGAAAGACTGCGGAATGATCTCAATACTGAAAAGAAAACACATGAAAGTATGGTGAATTCACAAACTAGCATGGATCGGGAAACAAAACTAAGAAATTATGAACAGACTGGATTAGGATATACTGAACAAGGTGAATCCTCACAACAAGGAGCTCAAAGGAACACCAAACCTAAATGAAATCACTATGGCAAGACAGGGAATACATCAAATAAATGTTGGAGCATTGGTAGGTCAAAATTTAATGGTAAATGCTACAGTTGCAATAAACATGGACATAGAGCAAGTGAAGGCAAAGAGAAACCAAAGTTTGAAGGGAAATGCTACAAATGCAACAAACAAGGTCATAAATCTTCCGAGTGCAGAACTAAGAATTGGAATCTTGCTGAACAATTAGCCAAAGCAATTTTTGGTTGGGATTACAACACTTGGTATAGATGTTTTCACTATGGTGAATACATACACATTGGCGCAAATTGTGTGAAGACTCACTTCAAAAAAAGAGATCCTACTAAGAGATGCTATGTATGTAAACAACTTGGTCATCTGAGTAAGAACTGCATGAATAGAGAAAAGGTTGATACTATTTTTGAGAATGGTAAAACTAAAGTCTCGTAAATCAGAGCTCAGATGAGCAAGAAATGGGTAAGGAAATCCTCAGACAACTCAGTTCAAAGCAATGAAGGATCTAATGACACCCTAAATAGTGAGATGGTTGGATCCATCATTATAGAATAAGTAAGAAAGGAGATGACTAGAACTGTAAAATAGCAAGCCATCCTACATCAATTCCAGGCAGGAAATACAATCCATATTCACATATTGATGTATGAGAACATATTTTAGTTCAACTCGAGTCAGAATGTTGATTACACCTGAGTCACTCTAGCTCATCTAAGTTGAGTCGGGAAGTGTTGATAATGGGAAAATTAGTTTCACCCGAGCTTCCGAGTAAATCTTGGAGAAGCACCCGAGTCATGCCAGCTATTATGTATAAAGCATTTAATTTTATACTCTAACGGTTGAAAAACTCGTATATATGAAGGATTGTGAAGAGTATTGTTTACAAAGCCTTCAGCTTACTAGTCAATTATGAGCCCTTATCAATTCAGAGCAAATTCATGATTGAAAGTGGAGTTTGATTATTTTGTTCGAGCAATATGGCATCCACTTCCAGTAGCAAGGTCAAGAAACGTTCGAAGATGCTAGTAAGGAATACAATTTGTGATCCTCCCCTGTTCAAGCTTCATCCAGCAGTTGCTGAAGAGATAGACCTGATGGGATCTCATTCCCTAATCCCTCTGAGAGTGTTATTGGTCAATGACATTCATAGCTTCTATCACTACAACATACAAGAGCTTGCAACCACTGAGATGAATCAAAGATATGAGAATTTATGCACAGATGGGAAATTGAAGCCCAAGCACAAACACCTCAAAACCAAGGTTCTGAAACACATCATGCATATGTCAAGGGACTTCAAGAAAAATTGGATGAGATATGTTCTTAGTCATGTTCACGACATGCAATTATGGATGGATCATCCTGTGAAGATCACCAAGAAGATAATTCACCGTGTTACTGGGTTCCCTATGCTAGACAAGCCAAAAGATACCAAAAACCTAAACAGGGATGAACTAGCAAAGTTAACTCTTGCCAAGTGGGATGGAAGAGGCATGAGACTCAATGGAGTAATAGACATGGAGATGAAATTTTTCATTCATGTGATAGCACACAAGATTTACAGCTCAAGTAGACCCAACAGTGTTGCATGCGAAGCTGTTGACCTAGCCTACAAAGTTGTCAAGAAAAATCTGGTACTTGACCTGGCAGAATTGCAACTCACTCAGTTGAGAAAGAACACGGAGAGCATCTGAGTATCAAAAACCAACTCATGTAAGTTTGGTTCTCTTCTAATATGCATACTATTTTATGTTGAGAATTTCTTTCCCTCCAAAGGAACAATAGTATGGAAAAAGGATAGACCAATCATTCATCAAATTAATGATTTCATAGATGAGATGGGATATAATTTTGATAGTATCATGGATGGATACTTTGAAAATTTCAAGCAAAAAATGTAGAGTAGATAAAGGATTCCCAAACAACTAGTTGAGAATTACAAAGAAGAAATTTGTTTTCTAGTTGATTGTGAAAAAGTGTATATACAAGTAGTAAAGCCTAGGGTTTCATGGGTACAACCCTTGCCATATGAAGTTAATAATGAGCACACTAAAGATATCATAGAGGCTCTTGTGAATGAACTTTTCAATCCAAAGGTGCCCTACTTTGGAACCTATGAGGAAGCTAAGAGTAGAATATCTCTGGAAATTGAGATTCCTAAGATATTGAAGAGAGGAAGAAAGAGACTTGATACTTTCAAGAAGAAGTATGGAAAGACCTCCGACTCTCCTTCAATATCTGAGAGAAAAGAGGAAACGGTTTAAAATAGAGGAAATGGAGGAAATTGAATCTAACAAGGAAGTAACTGAAGTTAATCCTCCACAGAAGAAGAGGAAGACAACACCTAAACAGAAGAAAGATAAAGGCACTACTCATGTTTTCACATTGACAATATCTAGGAGGAATATTATATTAAGTGATGAAGAGGATGAAGATGAAGAAGATATTGTGGTCTTCACAAAACCCACACCCACACTTGATCAAAAGATCAAAGACCTTAAAGAAGAAAGAGCCACGAATTCTTTGAAATCACTGAAGCATGCTTCTAGGACAGAAGAAGAGAAGAAGAAAATTGAGCAAGCAGTGGTGGAGAAGATGGCTAAGTGGAAATATGACCCTTCCGAGTTGAAGAGTTATATGATAGAAGACTTATTTAAGCCAATCTCTATTCCATGGAAGAATGCAGTACAAATTGAAAAGGATATAAGGGAAGATACACTGAAGCAGGTCATGCCTGCAATGAAAGGCAAAGAATTGAAAGAGGCCTTAAGAAAATATGAGAATAATCACACCCCTAAATTCAAGGCATTTCAAATATTGAACAAAAATATTGAAGAAATAGTTCAGTGTGCCACATTAATGTGGAAACCAATATTTGGGATTGAAGAAAGAAAAGAGAAGGAAGAAGTACCGAGTACAGACCCTCCAGCACAAGGAAATGATGACACTCTACCCGAGGTATAGACTATTGAAGAGTCCAACACAGATAAGATTGTAATTGAGGTAATGGCATCACTACCCCAATCTCCCATACATAGTATAGTGACTCTGAGCAAAGACAAAGTTGCATAATCTACATCAGAATAGACAAAACTTAAGAAACAGGCTCCTACTACTGATACATGCGCACCCGATTCAATGAAAAGCAAGGTAGACATTTCTAATTTTCATTCATAAGTTAGTATTGATCCAACTAGCGGTAATACTAAGGTCAATAACCTAATTGGATTGAATACTGATACTAAGGATAAGGCAGATAAGGGTAAGGAAATTGTTCCTTCACCGAGTACTAAATTAGAGGCATAAATAATTGATGAGATAGATTTGGATAAAGATATTGTGATTCCTAATTGGGATCTATCCAACCTATCTGTAGAAAAAATGGATATCTTGGGAGAACTATGGAAGAAGAGGGCCTCACAACAGAAACTCAAAAAGGAAAGGCAAAGGAACAAAGTACTTGAAGATGTAAAAGGAATATTTGTAGATGCTTTGCAGATTGAAGTCAACGAAAGTGACTCAATAATGGACCAAATTGTTGACATTGTCCACAATTTCAACACAGACATGAATGCTCAGGAGAAGTTAATTGAGAAGGCAGAGAAGAAATTTGAGAACAAGGTTCTAGAGAGCACTGCAAAGAAGATTTCAATCAACCAAGTGCAGCTTACACAACTTATCAACACTCTAGAAACCACTGTGAAAAATGTGGTAGAACTATTTGTAAATTTGAGTGACTCCTCCAAATTTACCATGGAAATCAAGAACAAGATGGTGAAGATAGATGCTGACTTGAAAAAAAGTGCAAGGCAGTTAGCACTTGACCCAAGCACCAGTTTTGCTCACTTCAAGAAAGTGAAATATCTTACTGATTTAAAGGCTAAAGTGTTGAGAGAAGAAGCAAGAATCAGAGAATCTCTTACAACCATTCAGAGCCAACTTCTACCACATATGCATAGAATGCAAAAATGCATAGCACATGCCAAAACTCTCATCCATGAAAACAACTTCTCAGTTGTCAGGCTGATGATAGAGCTATTTGCAGAATTGCAAGTTGAATTGCACATCTTGAAGGTGCTAAAGGATAATTGGGACAACACTATGTCTCAAATTTTGAAGGTATATAGTGATTTTCTATCCTACTTTGGGATAACCCTGTAGATGACATTCCTTTTTGGCATTTTTTTCAAAAACAAGGGGGAAATATCATTGTATAAGTAGGAGATGTCATAGTGTAGAAGATATATGTTTCAATAACAATTTTGAAAAATACAAAAATAGAGTCAGTCAGACCTGAGCAAAAGAGAAAGTGTCAAAACCTGAGCAATTTGTAAGGGGGAGTTTTGACATATCAGATACAGATTTTAATGATAAGTGTTTTTGTCACTAATGCCAAAGGGGGAGTTTGTAGTCCCTATGGAAAGACATATTATCAATTAGTGTCAAAACACTTAGTCATTCAGTGTTACCCAAGTAGACAGTGTCACTCGAGTGTTCAGTATCGCCCAAGTGACAGTTTATCACCCGAGTAGTCTTTTGGACCCGAGTGACAGTTTGAAGCTGACTTTGCATATATTGTTAAATATATATTTGTTTATTGCAAGCTGACTTACAAATTTATTTGTTGGATAAAGATATATATGTAAGATAGTTTGTTTATCCAATTTGAAGAAATAATATATATATAGCATGAATGTATAATTAGAAGATGATATGATTATGTGAATGGCAGTTTGAGTTAAGTGAAGAAGTGTTAAGGATAGCAGAGACTTATCTATTGCATTCAAGTGATCAATAATATTTCAAAGGATCTTATTCAGAAATCACAGTTTCATAGAGCAGATCATCAACTGGTTCATTCTCACAGGTGGATCATAAAAATCCTTTAACAAGGTGGACCTAGTAGTCCTTTCTCTAAATCTCTTAACAGAGTTGCATTACTCATTGTATTGTACAAATCATTTAACAAGGTGGACCTAACAGTCCTTTCTATGCTCCTAACAGGGCAGACCATTAGAAGTGGTCATTATAAGCTTTAACAGGCTAAATTTATACTACAGTACTAAATCTTGTGGAAATCATCCCTACCCCAGTTTTACTTTCTTTTGGAAGGTTTCTGGGTAACCAAATATTGTGTTATGTATTGTATTGATTCTTCACTTTCAAGTTATATGCATGCAAACAAATAAGATAATCTAATTATGGATTAAAAGGATTAAGTTTTATTGATTCCTGATTCAACCCCCCCCCCCTTCTCCCCCCTCTCAATCATTGGGCACATCATATAATTCCAACAAGCCATCACAGGGCAGGCAGAATTACTTAAGGAAGAGTTGTCTAATGGAGCAGCAAGTTCATAGCAAGCCCTAAAGCAGCCTTCAAGGAATGTTTTGGTCAATTCAGGGGTTGCAGATGTGCAAGGAATAGCAGTAAAAGATGGTAAGAAAGTTACAAACATTAAGCCACCTCCTTTTTATGTGTCCTTGATAATTGGTAATAAATTAGTGCACAATTGCATGGTTGATAGTGGTGCAACTAGCACAGTAATGCACAAGAAGATTGAAAATTTACTTGATTTGAAGTATGAAACTCTTGATAAGGGAGTGATTCAGTTAGATGGTTCATCATTCCACACTTTAGGTGATGTTAAAAGTGCAAGTTTGACCCTGCATGCTTGCCCAAATTTCTCTATTCAACAAGATATTTATGTTATAGATCTATCTCCTTATTTTTCCCTATGTTTATCTAGGGATTTTACTGCAAAGGTAGGAGGATATTTCTCATTTGATTGGTCTCACATGTTTTTTAGGACAAGATATGGTGCAAAAGTGACCATAAAATTAGAATTTTTGACCAAAGATCACATAGAGCCATATATTCCAAGCCCTATTAATGCTAGTTGTGTGATCATAGATGTTGATGATCTTAAAGATTATCCAACTTTTGATACTCAAATAGAAAGTATACTTGATATATTGTTGGATGAGTGGGCAACTGGAAATGCCTTTGGTAACCAAGATAGTGTTATTTATGATGCTGAATTTGGTAATTATATAATTTCTGAATTTGACCCTGTTATGCCTAACTTGATAAAATCACATGATGTTGATTCAAAACAACCTAATCAGCTTTGGGTTATATTTTGATGGATCTAGAAACAAGGATGGAGCTAGTGCAGGGGTTATGCTTGTTTGCACCCTAAAATGGTCGCCTAGACTTTGGGCCCCATTTATCATTTTATCATTTTATCAATTTTCTGAATCAATGCTTTGAAACATTTTCAATTCAAATCGATTTCCTTGATCAAATTGTAATTAATTCAATTATTTAATTATTTCAATATTTCCTAAGGTTTGATCATTTTTATCTAATTAAAAGATTTAATCTCCCTTTTAATTAAATTCCTCTTACTTAATTAAATTGAATTTCTCCCATTTAATTAAATAAAATTCTTCTAATTTATTTAATTGAAAGAAAACCTCTCTTTTAATTAAATAAATAAAAATCCCCACTTAAAGCACTTTATTTGTTGAAAAAGGAAATAAATTAA
>MU223818.1:112290-133063 GCA_018584345.1 Thuja plicata | reverse complement strand
ACATCAACATGCCAACTAGACATGTACACTCACACTTAATTACATTATTTGCAAGAAATACATTTTACAAAACAAATAATAAGAATAGGAATTATCCAAGGTTGAGACACCTTATTCCTAACAAATCAGTCAACCAACATTCATGCATGAATGTCATGACCCATGGCACTCACACAAATATTGATCAATTGGTCATGTTCACTAACCTAACATATTGATTTGGTGATGTTTACAAACAGAATAAGCAAAAATGTGTTCAAATGCAGAAAAAAATATGATCTATGTGTTCACTAGTAGCAATTAACAAAGAAAGGTGTAGTGAGTGTCACGAGCCCGTGCTCGAACCACACAATATGCATTATCATAGAGAAAAGAATGCTAAGAGTTCACGAGTTTAGGAATGAGAAGATGAATAAGAAAAGGAGATGCAGTTCATAATAGTTGGTACAAGGTTACTGCATGTTGTACCAAGTTTAATGTCATTGGTGAAAATATGCAAAGTACAGTAATGTTGTTGGTAGATGCATATGCAATGAAAGGATGCTTCAAATCCAAATGGAAGATGTATGTATAGAAATGGAAGATGTATGTGCAAAAAGAAGATGATTTGCAAAGAAGAAGATGAATTGTTGCTTACAATCCAATAATAAGGTAACACTGTATTCCATTATTGCACAATGAAGGTCATTTGTAATGTTGTTTGAACAAGATGGTAACTGCTATGCATGAAAAAAACAAGTGGTATGCTAACTGGAAGTATCATTTGTTGTTATCAAATTAATTATGCACATAAAAGATGGATGCTAATGTTTATCAAGGTTTCAGTTATGCATATACAAAACATAGATGTGTATCAATGTAATCAAATGAGTATGCATATATGGATCAAACCAAATAATAGTGCATATGGAAAAGAAGAGGAATAACAGTAATGTTGTTATGGAGTAACACGCATATATAGAATGATGACATGTAACTAATTGAATGTTTGAAGAGAAGTTGATAACCACAATGCAGAAGGATAATGCAATACATTAAATCAGTTAATGGATTGTATTGTCATTGATGTCAACTTGATATAATCTAATCGGTTATAATCAAAGTGTCAAAGACTTTAGAGGATCAGAGAGATAAAGATTATGCTTTCTGTAATGCATAAAAGACAAGAATTCACATTGTGACTACAAACACCGATGGTCAGTGGAACCCGACAGATAGAGATCACCGACAGTCAAGTCACAGTGATGCTTGAGCAAGAAAACTGACGAGCAGAATCACAAGCAAACCTGGTAGCCAGAAACATAGTGTAAACCAACAAAGAAGCCCGAAGGGAATTGAAGTGTTGACCGACGCTATCAGAGAGTTAAACTGAAATTAATTGGAGTTCACAAATGAAAAAATATCTAGCTAGCAGAGATAAATATAGAGTTAACTGGTAGTTATCATTTTTTTCATCGACAAGATAAGCCAGAGATAAGTAATTGATTTAAAGTTGATTTGTCCAGTTTGAAAAAATATCTCAGCGAGATAAAATAGGATTTTTTCTTTAAATCTAAGTGGAAAGAATTATGGATCATGTAAAGATCAATAAAATCAAGAACCTAACAATGGTGATATCATGTCTATTTAAGAGACAACTCAATTCATTACGAATGGGAGTGGGGAGAAAAAGAAAAAGAGGATGCTAAAGAGAAACTGATGAAAAGAAACTTCATTCACTACTTATCAAACAAGCTGAGGAAAGAGCTAAAGAATTCTGCGGACACCAAGCAACAGAGCACAGCATCACCGAGCAGAATTAAAGTGGAGAAAAGGTATAACAGAGTTATATTGATCATAGTATTTTATGAGATCACAATAGATCTGAAAATCTGCAAGTATAAGTTGTATATGTGAATAGATCATACTATTTTAGTTTAACCATTGATTCAGAAAGCCTCTTAACCAAGCGGGATTTAAAGATCCTTTCTATATTGAGATACATCCAATGGAGTATCAAAAAGTTTGTTCATGAAGATAGCATGAGATTTTAGATACCTATTGACAGGCCAAGTGAGTGTTTGATCAAGGATGGTAGCATAGAGATGCCTGATATCAAGTGACAGACTAAAATTTTAAATCCTCTAACAAGGTCACACCTAACATTGTGCTTGTAACATTTAATAGGGTTGTCTCTTCACCGAGCTCACTTCAGAAGAGTGAAATTTTTGGATTATCGGTCCCAAGTGGTTTTCCCTTAACAGGGTTTCCACGTTAAAAATCCATGT
Source organism: Thuja plicata (assembly GCA_018584345.1). Classification (NCBI taxonomy): domain Eukaryota; kingdom Viridiplantae; phylum Streptophyta; class Pinopsida; order Cupressales; family Cupressaceae; genus Thuja; species Thuja plicata. Next base: position 130,796 of record MU223818.1, on the reverse strand, counting down.
GTCTATGATTCATTACTTTAGTGTTTTGCATTTCACATAACATAATTGGATTGATTGGTATACTCTAGGTAATTTACTTTTTGTTGGTAAATTAACAGACTGCTTTTCGGTAAACACATAGTAGAAGGTTTTACAAAGCATTTCGATCAGTAGTAAATTGATATAAATATTTAGAGGCATTCATCTTATAGGACTGAAGATAACTAGAGGTATAATTTTGTGGTACTAAGTTTTAAGGGTTCATTATTGGAATATTTTTTAGGCCACTAATTCACCCCCTCCCCCCCCCTCTTATTTCTTACTAACAATTGCTATCAAAGCTTGTGTGCTTAGAAAGGGAGTTTAACAGCTCAAGAAAAAGATCACAAGATGAACAAACGAGATGTGCCAAAGTTGAATAAAGACAACTTTACATCATGGCAAAGCAGAATAAGACTCCACCTATTAGGTATTGGAAATGATATTAATCAATACTTAGATACTGAATATGTGTTTCCTACAGGACCTCATACTCTTGAGCAATTGAGAGTTAAGCATGAGCATAACTGCATGATGATGGAACTTGCATCATCACTCTCCGATGTTGAGTTTGAAGATGTCAAAACCTGCACCTCTGCAAAGCAAATGTGAGATAAGTTGAATATTTTACATGGAGGAGATGTCAATGTACTCAAATCAAAGGCGGAAAGCCTAAGAGGGAGGTTTGATGACCTAAGGATGAAAGAAAGAGAAAACATTACTCAGTATAGCAGAAAAATAAAAGAGGTAGTCAATGCTATCCAAGGAGTTGGAGGTACACTTGAAGAGGAGACAATGGTAAGAAAAATATTAAGAACCTTATTGTATGTTTATGCTATTAGAGTTTCTGATATGCAAGAAATGAGAGTAGTTGCAAACAATACAGTTACTCTAGATAGTCTGATGGGTAGACTAATTTCATTTGAGATGAATAAATTTGACAATAGTGTCTAACCATCCATAGAATATGCATTCAAATCTTCTCTAAAGGTAAGTAACTCAAGTCATAGACATGATATTAGAAATGATAGTGACAGTGATAATGAGGATCAAGGACTTGATGAGATTGAAGCACTTATGGCTAGAAGATTGCAGAGAGACAAAAGTAGATACAAAGGTAAATTGCCACTTGTATGTTTCAATTGTAAAGAGGTTGGACACTTTGCTGCAAGATGTCCAAACTGACAAAAAGATGATAGAGGAAATGACAAATCATTTGAGAAGAAGTTTGACAAAGCTGATAATAGATAATACCGAAGCAACTGACAATCTGACAAGAGAGATACCCGAGACTACAAGGACAAAGGGAAGAAAGCTTGTTACCTAGCTGAGAGCAGAGTTAATGACACTGACACCGAATCAGAAGAAGACATCAAGATGGTATTTGTAGCCATGAAGGATGATTCAGATGAAGATGAAGAAAGGTATGTAGAAACTGCACTCATATCTAAAGTAAGTAAAAATGGTGTCTGGATCATAGATAGTGGCTACACTCACCATATGACGATTGATAAAAAAAGTTTGAGACTTTTGAATACTATAATGGTGGTTCAGTAAGAATGGGAAATGATACACCTTGTCTAGTTGAAGGTAAATGAACCATAATGTTGAATAACCTGATAAAATGTGAAAATGCTTACTGGGTTAAAGGACTGAATTACAATTTGTTAATTGTTTCTCAGTTGAACAATTCAGGTCATAGAGTAGCATTTGAAAATAAGAAGGCAAAGATTTTCAATGAACTAGGAAGGTTGATTGGTACCGGTGAGAAAACAAAAGGTAACATTTTCTATCATGATGACACTAACACCACTTGTTTGATGGATAGAAACGAAGATTTATGGTTGTGGAACAAAAGATTATGTCATGTGAACTTTGACAACATGATAAAGATAAGAAACAAAATGAATGTCAAAGGATTATCGATGATGACTAAGCCTGAGCATATCATGTGCAAGAATTGTCAAAAAGGTAAGATGACAAAGTCTAGTTTCAAGAGCAAAACCCATACATCTACTACAATTCTAGAATTAGTCCATATAGATATATGTGGACCAATGAGGACAAAGAGCTACTATGGAGATAGGTATTTCATTCTCTTTGTTGATGATTTCTCTAGAATGATGATAGTCATGTTTTTAAAAGATAAATCAGAAGCATTTAAGATTTTTAAATGGTACAAATAAATGGTAGAAAAACAAAGTGAAAAAAAATTGAAATGTTTGAGGTCAGATAGAGGAGGGGAATTTACTTCAGAAGAATTCACTAACTATTGCAATGAGCATGGAATTAAAAGACAGGTTTATGCACCAAGGATGCCACAGAAAAATGGAATTGCTGAGAGAAGAAACAAATCAATTGTTGACTGTGCAAGAACATTGATGATTGAGAAAAGCATCACTCAAGCTTTCTAGAGGGAAGTTTTCAGTACTATTGTCTACACACTAAAAAGAGTACAATTGAAGAAGGACACAAAGAAGACACATTATGAGCTTTGGTATGGTCATACACCCAATGTAAGTTACTTCAGAATCTTTGGTAGTCAATTTTATATATTGAAGGATGATAGAAATGGAAAACTTGACTGCAAAAGTGAAGAAGGTATCCTTCTAGGGTACTCAACCAAAAGAAAGGCTTATAAATGTCTAAAAAAATCATTGAAAGTGCAAATGTGAAAATAGATGAATTTGTAGAAAATAATGATAAGGAAAGAAAAAAGGAACCAGAGGACTACAATAGGTTTGTTTATACAGAACCTGAAACTTTACCCGAGCAACAGTGTGTCACTATCGATCATCAGAACATTGCACCTGAGCATCAGGCTGCAATAATCGATGATCAGGATAATACTCAAGATGATGTTCTGAATAATGGAGATGAAAATGAAGGGGAAGAAGATAATCAGAATGATGAACACAGAGCTGAACTGAAACTTGCCAAGTATGTCAGAAGAAATCATCCACAATATCAAATCATAGGAGACAAGAAGGTTGGAACAAGAACAAGAAGTAAGTCACTTAACGCAAGATGTTTACTTTGTGATTTTGAGCCTAAATCTGTTTACAATGCACTTGAGAATGAATAATGGGTCAGTGCTATGAATGAAGAGATAGAAAAGATTGAGAAGAACAATACATGGACACTAGTACCAAGACTAGATGACAAGAATATCATCGATACCAAATGGATATTCAGAAACAAGCTGAACGAGAATGGAGAAGTCACAAGAAACAAAGAAAGATTAGTATGCAAGGGATATGCACAAGAAGAAGGTATTGATTATGGTGAAACCTTTGCACCCGTTGCTAGACTAGAAGGAGTTAGAATCTTACTTGCTTGTGTTGCATTTAAAGGATTCAATGTATACCAAATGGATGTAAAATCTACATTCCTAAATATAATACTTGAAGAAGAGTTATACATTGAACAACCAGAAGGGTTTGTTAATCCAGAAAAGAAAAACATGGTATGTAGACTACACAAGCACCAAGAGCCTGGTATGAAAGACTTCACTCATATCTCATTAGCATAAAATTTGTTAGAACAAGTGAAAATAGAAATCTATACTTAAAAGAAGATACCGATGGTAATATTCTGATTGCTGAAATTTTTGTTGATGATATCATTTTTGGAGGGAATGAATTGTTATGCAAATCCTTTGCTAATGAAATGAGCAAGGAATTTGAAATGTCTATGTTTGGAAAGATCAAATTCTTTCTTGTTCTATAAATTCTTCAACAAGATGCAGGCATTTACATCACTCAATCTAAATACATCAAGGAAGTGCTAAAGATATTCAAGATGGAAGATTCCAAACTAGTTGGAACACCTATGGCTACTGGATGCAAGCTGACAAAGGAAGACAAGACAAATGAGGTAAACCAAACCTTATATAGATCAATGATTGGAAAACTGATGTTTGTTGTTCACACAAGACCAGATATAGCACATGCAGTGGGGATAGTTGCAAGATTCTCTGCTAATCCCAAAGAATCACATATGACTGATGTCAAAATAATTTTGAGATATCTGAAGAACACCAAAGACTATGGCTTATGGTACAAAAGAAAAGGAAAATTTGAGCTACAAGTCTATATAGATGTTGATTGGGCTGGAAACATTGATGACCGAAAGAGCACAACTGGAGGAGCATTCTTCATGGATGACAAACTTGTCACATGGATAAGCAAGAAGCAAGGATGCATCTCTCAGTCTACTGCAGAAGCAGAGTATGTAGTTGCTGCTGCAAATTGCTCAAATATTGCATGAATCAAACAGTTACTGGAAGGTATGCATATGAAGATCCTTGAACCAGTAATTATCTATTGTGATAATACTAGTGCAATAAACATTTCTAAGAATCCATTCATTCATACATGCTAAGACTAAACATATTGCTATCAAGTATCACTATTTGAGATAACAAGTGCAAGATAAGGAAGTGACACTAGAATATGTTCAATCAAAGGAACAGTTAGCCGACATATTCACCAAGCCATTACCGAAGGATACATTTGAGTATCTGAGACAGAGACTAGGGGTTCAACCCTTGTCTATCGGTCAACAATCTGACTAGGAGGTTGCATCATCCTATACCACATCTGAAGATTAGTCATGTTGATGCAAACAATGAAATGAACAGCAATAGATACATCTATACATTGCAAGGTACACATCTGCACCAAAAAATCAGACATTGTATTGCTGATGGATAGGAAAATTCAAGGAATATATTATGCAAAGAATGGAACATGATATAGATGATAAAACAAGAAGTATTTTTGTTTGGCATTGTTGTCAAAGGGAGAGAAATATCTCATTATCATAAAAAAGGGAGAATTATCATCAGGGAGAGATTTGTTTTATCATACAAAGGGAGAGATAATATCCATATCACATAAAGGAGAGATATGATAAAAGGAGATATTATATCATTATCCATGAAGAGAAGTTCCTGAGAATCAAAAATGATGACTTAATCAATATTCTAAGCGAGATAAATTGATTACATATGAAATATCCATCTAAGGGAGAGAAGTGACAAAGGGAGAGAGTTCAGTCAAGAGAAAGATTTTTGTCAAAGGAAAAAGAGATTATCAAGAAGAGGAACAGTAAAGGCAGAGCACATATCAGACCAGAGATATCAGATGATACATCTATCTAGAGAAGAGATTAAAGATTGAAGACAACCACTCTGCATGAAACAAATCTAAGCTATTTTTTGAGCTTATCGAGAGCCAGACATTTGTAAGAGTTACATTAGGAAAATCTTGATGAAACTATATATTTCATATTGTATTAGCGATAGTATATTATGATAATGTAGTATGTTGTCATCAATGCCAAAGGGAGAGATTGATGACATGTAACTAATTGAATGTTTGAAGATGTTAAGTTGATAACCAAAATGCAGAAGGATAATGCAATACATTAAATCAGTTATGGATTGTATTGTCATTGATGTCAACTTGATATAATCTAATCGGTTATAATCAAAGTGTCAAAGACTTCAGAGGATCAGAGAGATAAAGATTATGCTTTATGTAATTCATAAAAGACAAGCATTCACATTGTGACTACAAACATCGACGGTCAGTGGAACCCGACGGATAGAGATCATCATCAGTCAAGTCACAGTGATGCCCGAGCAAGAAAACCGATGAGCATTATCGACGAGTAGAATCACAAGCAAACCCAACGGCCAGAAACATAGTGTAAATTGACGGAGAAGCCCGAAGGGAACTGAAGTGTTGACCGATGCTATCAGAGAGTTAAACTTAAATTAACTAGAGTTCACAAATGACAAAATATCTAGCTGGCAGAGCTAAATATAGAGTTAACTGGTAGTTATCATTGTTTTCATCGACAAGATAAGCCAGAGATAAGTAATTGATTTAAAGTTGATTTGTCCAGTTGGAAAAAAGATCTCAGCGAGATAAAATAGGAGTTTTTCTTTAAATCTAATTGACAAGAATTATGGATCACACCAAGATGAATAAAATCAAGAACCTAACAATGGTGATATCATGTCTATTTAAGAGACAACTCAATTCATTGCGAATGGGTGTTGGGAGAAAAGAAAAAGAGGATACTAAAGAGAAACTGATGAAGAGAAAATTCATTTAGTACTGATCAAACAAGCTGAGGAAAGAGCTAAAGAATTATGCGGACACCGAGCAATAGAGCATAGCATCAACAAGCAGAATTAAAGTGGAGCAAAGGTATAACAGAGTTATATTGATCAAATTATTTTATGAGATACAATAGATCTGAAAATCTGCAAGTATAAGTTGTATATGTGAATAGATCATACTATTTCTATTTAACCATTGATTCAGAAAGCCTCTTAACCGAGAGGGATTTAAAGATCCTTTCTATATTGAGATACATCCAATAGAGTATCAAAAAGCTTGTTCATGAAGACAGCATGAGATGTCAGATACCTATTGACAGGTCAAGTGAGTGTTTGATCAAGGATGGTAGCATAGAGATTCCTGATATCAAGTGACAGACTAAACTTTTAAATCATTTAACAAGGTCACACCTAACAGTGTGTTTGTAACCTTTAACACGGTTGGCTCTTTACCAAGCTCACTTACGAATAGTGAAAATTTTGGGTTACCGTTCCCAATTTGTTTTTCCCTTAACAGGGTTTCCATGTTAAAAATCCATGTGTCAATGTGTCTATGAGTCATTACTTTAGTGTTTTGCATTTCAAATAACTTAATTGGATTGATTGGTATACTCTAGATAATTTACTGTCTGTCGGTAAATTAACAAATTGCTTTTTGGTAAACACATAGTAGAAGGTTTTACAAAGCATTCCGATCAGTAGTAAATTGATATGAGTATTTGGAGGCATTCATCTTATAGGACAGAAGATAGCTAGAGGTATAATTTTGTGGTACTAAGTTTTTAGGGTTGATTATTGGAATATTTTTTAGGCCACTGATTCACCCCCCCCCCCCCCCCCCCCCCCCCCCTCTCAGTTATTACTAACATAGAAGAGCTAAAATGCATTGTTATCAAAGTAGAAAATGCATTTACAGAGTTCACACACTATTGACATCAGACAAATAGTTCACTTTAATACTTTTCTGAATACTAGTGTGTTTGAATAAAAGAAGAGGGGAAAAATAGTGACATATTTTTGCAAACAGATGGAAGAGAATATGCATGTTCAACAGTGGTATCATTTTACAAAGATATGTATGCACACTAGAGATGAGAAAACGGTGTGTTCTTAAAGGACAAAAGAATCAGGGACACTGTTATAAGTTGCTACTAGAGATATAATGTTGTTAAGATGCATGTTCAATGCAGTGTTTGTATAAGAAAAATCAAGTAAATAGTGTTATTGCTTAATGTTGTTGGATGAATGTTCAAATGCAGTGCATATGCCAGAATGAAAGGTAAATAACAAATGTTATGATGTATGTTCAGTGACAGTTCCTATTCAAGGATGGTAAGTCAAATAATAATGTTATTGAAAATCATGAGTAAGCATATGTGATAAATCAAATAGCAATATTGTTATAAAAAGAATATGCATGTTCAAATAATAGTGTATAATCAAGGTTGAGATCAAATAACAGAACTATTCAAATAGAAGGAAAAATATGCATTTCTAATTCTCAGGGTCTCTGTTTCGTAGTGTTTTTCATGGGTGTCACGAGCCTATTCTTGAACCCCATGAATAACATTCTCACTGGAGGTGGTAACTACATATAATGTTTGATACACTATTATTTTTGCAACAGAGAGACCATATAATCTAAAAACTTCAGACATTATACATAATGACAATAACAGTTTGAATTGGTTTCAGACTATGGTATTTTTTTAAACATGATGGTCACTGTTGAGATGAACAAAAGACATTATATAGAAAAAACCCAGAACAAATGCAGACATCTAGTGGAGGCAGCGACAAGATATGATCATTCTTAACAACAAAAATCAACATTTACAAGCTCAATTTCTCCAGAGCCACAACAAAAGCTTATCTGACGATGGGTGTTCGAGAAAAGATGAAGTAACAATAGAAAGTTAAAAACATGGAGATCATGGTAATAAACATGGTGAAGCTAAGTGATTATTAAAAGTCATAACTGGGGATTTTCAAAAAATCTATGTAATGCAATGATATGTTCAACAAAGATACAAGAATGTAAATGCAAAGACAAGAAGAGAGTAACTTATCTCCAAGTTAACAAAGTCAAGATGTGGTGTTGTTGAGCTCAAGCTTCATGAAGAGATGCATAAACAGCACCATACATTATGGCATACAAAGACCCAAATCATGTAGAGCCCGCGGTGAAGAAAGCCTGAGTTCTCTATTTTCAAATAGTTAACTGTAGTATTGTTCACAACCCTAGCTCTCTGTTAACTCAAGCTCCAAACACATGCAGAGAGCCTGAGCTCTTGTTAACAACAATAGTACATTAATGAACTCCAGCAAAGATCCTGAGCTCTTCATTGCATTACCCACTTCCAGTTGGATCCCGAGCTCCATGACTAACTCATAGTTGCACAAAAGAGATGGAGTAAAACTGCAGAAACCATGCTATTTTTTAGCCCAAAGATCACAGAGAGGAGCCTAAAGAGAAACAACACAACTCCCACATCACAATATCGACTTCCAAATTGACAACCCAAGCATAGAAAATCTAGGAAAATGTCATGTTCATAGCAGAGCGGTGCCATAGATTAGGGTTTTTAAACCCTTATGTTTTTTCCCAAATGCAAATGAAGTTCAAAGACCCAGAAAAATGCTAAGTTTTGATAAAATTTTGGAATCCGTTGTCAGAGGACTAAATGCTTTAGACTTTTTAGTGCACAACAGCCACTTCCAAATGCCACGACAACATAGCTATGCCATGGTGGAGATGATATTTTTGCATAGTCTTGGTCATGTTGACCTTAGAGATATGGTGTCAGTTTTGACATTTTTTGGGTTACATATGACGGGGTTAGGGTTTTCATGTGATATGGTGGGTTGTGTTTTGTTAGGTTTTGATATAGTTTTGGATATGTTGGTATTGTATTTGTAAAAGATGTATATTTTCCAAATACCAACATTAGGGGCTAGAATTAAGGCATGTATTATGCCTTAGAATTAATGTTTCTAGCTGATTTGGAGGGCTTTTTGGAGGGGTTTGATTTTTGAAATTATCCATGAGGGGGTATATATTTGAGCTTCCTTCTCATTTTTAGGGGTTCAAAATTTAGGGAGAAGGTGACTTAGTGAACATACTTGTTCCTTTGTACCTTTTGCATACATTTTGTAGCCACCGGTTCAGTTTTGATGCAGATTGTGTTCAAGTGAATGTGACATATTCCTTGGCATATTTTGTACCATTGCATGTAAGATTTTGCAGATTTTGAAGAGAATAAAGTAATTTCCCATTATTCACATATTTTCTGAGTTTTTTTATTGGTCCTTTTCAACATTTCTGCATTTAAGTGTAATATGTTTTGCAGCATAGATTAGAGAATTGGTTCAATTCTTATTCTAGGTTGTCAAGTATAACCTTTTGCAGAATTTGTATATCTGTTAGAAGATTATCATTGTTTGTGGTACAAACCCTAATAGTGAGTTTTAGGTCAACCTATATGTTGAATAGTGAATGTTGTTGTAGATCTCAGTAGTGTGTGCCTTGTGGATGCTAGTTTTGAAATTCTGATAAGTCTGAATCCAGTTTTGGTGTATCACCTTCTAGTTTATTTATTCAATTTTTAGTTATCTTTTCCCTTTTCCCAAATCAAAGATCAGACATAGGTGAAATTCTAAATCCAATAGGAACCGGCCTAAAATCCAGAGATTCCTTCTTAATCAGAGTCCACCCACAACTCAGGAAGGTTTCCATTGTTACCATGAGATTTTAGTATGCCCTAATGCCTGAGTTAGGGTGATATTTAAAGGCCTTAACAATACTCTCCTTGGATCCTTGCTCCCTTTTTACATAGTGCCTTCTACCTATTCAAGGTGGTAGAGCTACTTGCTGACCTTTCCCAATTGAATACTATTCAATTCAAAATCTTACAATTTTGTGCTTTATGGACACTAGCCCTATTTCAATCCACAAACTAGAAGTCTTCACTAGTGACTTCCCCAACCCCAATTTGTTGTTGGGACACCTTCCTTATGTTATAAGGACTAAGAATCACCCTTTGGTTTTGTCCTCCAACTGTCGTACAGTACCTATCTAGGATTGTCCTAGAATTCCTTGTAGGTTTGTCTAGGTGATGTTTTTAACTTAACTTTTCCTCCTGATCACCTTTTATAAAAATAAGGATATATATAGATACCCTTTTGGAATTTATACTAAACCCCACAGCCTTAGGTTCCAACTCCACTCCAGCAATACCTAACCCTCACAAAGTTCACAGACCTAATTGGCCAAATTAGGCTTGGATATCAAAGCAAGTGCTAATAATTGGGTGCATGGAATTGATACAGGGATTCAGAACTCCTCAATTAAATCCCAAAAACTCAAATCCACATTTATTTCACTCAACTAAACTATTTATTCAATCCAACACTTCATTCACATTGATATTCAACTTAGGGCTTGATGCATGAGGGCTTTACCCTTTGATCCATCTCCTAAGATTTTGGAATCCTTAAATATACCATCCTAACTTGCATTTTCCAAAATATTAGTGAATTCCACCAGACCAAATGCAAGTTAGGACTCCATTAGAGAAATGAGCTTCTAACAAGCCTCTTCCTGGACTGCTTTTAGAAAAATCAATCAAAAACACCTCAAACCAAAACTAATTAACCTCAAATAAATTGGAAAGTAACACTAACACCAATGGAATTCAAAACATCAACTTGGTTTTCAAAGATAACACCAGACACAGCCGTATAGTTCAGAAATTCTCAAAAAAACTCTTCATCTTCCATTCCAAATGCATCAAAACTTCAATACATAACTTCTAACCATCTTGGTTCAAAGTAATCACTTAAAAATAATTCATATGTGAATTCAAAGCAATCCAAAATTCCCTATAACATTTGGGATTCCATCTTGCAACTCTCGAGCAACTTTTGGAAAGTTGCATGAGCAACATTTTTACATATTTTGCAACATTTGGTAAAATCTTGTCTTTTTGCACTCGAAGACTTTTGGATTGGATCCTAACCTATCAAATTGACATAACATGACCAAAATGACATGAATCCAATGAATTTAACACTTAAAACTCCTAAAAGCATAAAAACATACATAAAGTAGCTTGAGCCTAAACAGATGATCCTAATAGACTAAGGCATCTCTTGGCTCATAACATTTCCTAAGAGATCCTTGACCAAATAAATGGATCCACAACCAAAATAGGATGATCCTCTAAGACCAATCCAATTATTACAACTCAAAACATTACATAGTGACAGTCATGGGTGCATTGAACCACTTTTCCATGTAGAGAAATGATGCCTATTCAGCTTTGGTGCTTCCCTCTTATACATATTTAGATCTTGAGTCAAGTCCCTTGAAACTTAGCACTTTAGAGTAACAAACCTATGATACCAATTGTTGGTCCCACTGAGAGGGGGGTGAATGAGACAAATCAAACTTAAACACTTAAAACTGAACTCACTGATTCACTCGGTAATACTGAATACAGTGAATAACCAATTTGTTGAAGGGACTTTGTGACCGGTCTGCCAACAGAGGTAAGTTGTTACCGGGTACCGGGGTACTGGCCAAATTTTCATGTAAAGGTTGTCTAGGGATTAAATTCTCCAGGCCTTCAAGCAGCTGAGTGTCGGGTCTTGACAGCATAGGGGCTTTGTTGGGTGTGTGACTATTTTTTTTGAGGGGATAGCTAGTTTTCTTGGCTCATCTTCTCTGGGGATTTTGTTAGGTCAGGGTTTCCTGCAAGCATTTGGGTTATCAAAGAAACTTCAAAAGATAGGCCATGGTTAGAGAGTATTCATTCTACTTATAGTGATGCAAATACATTTAAAACATCAACCATGCTCTAACATACTACACTAAATATTGAATGCATACAGAACCATCAGTTCATACATATTCAATAACGAGGGGAAAAGAGGTCATTAATGTACTTAAAACATTACAGCAAGGGACATCAGAAACATACAGCACAAAAGAGTATTAACTCAGAGATAAAAACACTGACAACAGCATTGCGAGAATTCTTCCTTCTTCATTAATGGTTTTCCAGCATCACTGGTGTGTACAATAATGGCTCCAAGAGAGCATCTATCTACCAAGAAATATTGAGCATTGAGCTCTGCAACTACAAGAAATGAAATTCTGAAATGCTAAAGCTATGGACTACAAAATCATCAATTTCGTCGACCCTTGAAATGAGGTCAGACTTATTATTTATACACAAACTTGCCCTAAAGTTAACCTAATTTAATTTTACACTCAACAATAAAATACAATTTCTGGTTGTCAGTACAACCCGCACCACATTACAACCTCGAGAAGAACAGAGATTTGACATGTCAGAAGAATAAGACAAGAAAGGAAGTATGGAAGAATCAGCCTTGAGAAGAGAGCCAGAGGAAGAATAGAAGAAATTTGATCCCCTAGGGTTCGAGGCTACATGCCTCATCAATGTAAAAGTGGCTCACTGTCTCCGATGCGCCAGGTGTTTAATGGTGGAGCGGCACCTTGGGAAGACCATCTGTCAGAACCATCCCTTGAGCTAACATGCCTTTCTAGGGTCACCTACTTTCTGACACCCTTATTAACTGTCTGATAATGATCATTTGGCTCCGAGGAACCTGGACATGGGTCATCAAAAGAATACAAAATTGTTGGATCTAGGACTCTGGGATCCGGGAGCTTGCGCTCAAAGAATAAAGAATGTTCAAAATGTATCCTGCTAGTGATAATCCCTGAAATTCAAAGAATTTTATTGCACTTTACTATTCTTAAATGCTTCCAAAACTTGGCTGATGAAATCCTCATCTATGTCCTTACTGTTGCTCCACCAGCCGCAAACAGCCTCAAGCTTCTCCTCAACTTCTCCAGCCCCATTCCAGAATTTGTCTACTATCTTTATGGCGTCATGAACCCAGATCATCATCTTAGATAATCTTGAAATCCTTCCTCCGTCGAAGTCCCCGGCGGACTGATACAAGGACTCCATTAGATCATCACACTTGTTGAGGACATAGTCCTCCGGGACGCAAGTTCTAGTGGTGAAGGGGTCAAATTGTGACATCCTTACAATAAATGCTTTGAATAGGCCCAAAGGATACTAGGCTACAGTTAATTTATCTCTTAGGGCCTTAACCAGTTGCTTGCATACCTCGATCTTGAGGCCAAGTCTAAAGTATTGGGCCTAGAGGGACTCATATGATTCTTCCCCCAAAATTCTCACCTCTGTAACGGCCTCTTCCCTAGATTTGAAGACTTCGTCCAACCCAGATTTCCATCCTTTGTATTTTTCTAATTCTCCCTCCCATAAGGTAGTGGAGACGTTCACTTGATTTAGGAGATTATTGATCTGGTAAAGATCTGAGAGCGACACAACCAAAAATTACCTTACGACTGTTATTTGTTCAGTAATCCATCTGTCCACAGCCTGAGCCTTCTTCTTCATGCCTCTTAGGGAATCTATGTCACCATGTGGGAGCAGTGCTCCAGATGTGGAAGCTTCCAGAGGAATGGTCATGATAGGTTACGCCAGCTCCGTCAAAAGCCCAAGGATATTTATGTTCTTTTCCCTGTCTTCTTTGAGTTTGTGGGCCTTCTTGTTGTAACGGGCCTCTATCGCCTGGCTGGCTTCTTTTAACATGTCCAATTTTCCTTGTTTGTTCCTCATTCCTAGAGGTACTTTTGTTATTGTATAGTCTTCAGCTCTAGCCACTATCGCATCTATCTATGGGGGAGGTGTTACGACTACCGCAACCATTTCTCCACCTAGACCAGTTCGAGTGGAATGGAGGGTCTAGGCCTTCTTTTTTGGGGGGTCCCTACATTTGTGCCATCATCTCAGCTAGAGAGAGATGGGCCTTTGGTTCTGTAGGGGCCTTCCTCTTTCTAGAATCTACCAACCATTGTGGTAGTGGGGGTGGCCTTGCTACCAATGTTTGATCTTGTGAATCCCCTCAGGGGTTTTTTTGTTCATTCCCTATGTCTCGAGTCTCTTTAGACTCTTTTCTTGTATCTTCTAGATCACCTATATTATCCACCTTGGTGGCATTAGTATCTTCTGCCTTGGTTTCCACTTCCTTAGTAGCGTCAGATTCAACATCTGTATCTCTGAGGTTCTGCCCCTCACCTTGTTGTTGTTGTTGTTGTTGTTGTTGTTGTTATTGTTCCTCGTCGGCTTCCTTTGCCAGAATATCTCCCTCTGTTGGAATATTTTTTGGAGGTGGCAGAGGTATAGGGCCAAGATTAAGCATTTGGGCCTCTGTGATCACCTCTCCGAAGGTCACCTTCTTTGGGGTAAGAGGGGGCATTTGGAGCATGGCGGCTGAGATTACGGTTGCTCCCATAGGTCTGGTTCTCTAAGAAGATGTTGGTTTCTCATTCTGTACTTGCCTTTCCTCTATGGTGTTGGTCTCAGAAACCTGTATCTCTAGTATGATGGAGACTTTTACCTGTTCCAACTCCTTTTCATTTTCAACCCAGGCTTCCTGCTCTGTCGCAGCTTCTTTCTCTGGGATTTCCCCTTCAACATAAATTACTATTTCATCTTGGGCGGCAATCTCCTCTACCGCTTTCACAATATCCCTTTGTAATTTTACAAGTTCATCCACCCTGAATATGTCATCAAAGTTGTTGTGTGGAGGGGAGGTCTCAAGGGGATCTTTAGGCCCTCTTTCTGACTCCAGGGAGTCTGAGGAAACAATCTATATTTCAAGGATGCTAGGCATCCCAAGTTCTAGCTCCACCCTCAAATGAGCACCAGTTGTTCTTTTCTTCTTCCTCCTTGTTACCAATGGGGGCCTTGCATCCAACATGGTTGCCCGCTCTTCTTTCGCTCCGGTCTCTATTACTTGGACCATTAATTCTACAAGTGAAGGAGAATTGGGAGGATAGACAGGTCTGACCATAATAGTTGGGGTTGCCAACCGGGTGATTAATTTTTCTTTCATTTGTTGGGATGTTGCTAGAGTTTGTTGCATTTGTTCCACTATGGGAACCGTGGATGAGACTTGAGACGCGGTCCCCATTTTTCAATTTCCTCTATCCTCCCCCTGCGAGGAAGTTCTGGCCCCAGAAGTTGAACCCTGCACAAATGGGCCAACTTTGCGTGTACTTTTCAGACATACCTTTTTAAAATATGCATGACTGCGCTCAATCAAATTGTGGGTAATTTCCTCTATCGGTGGACCTTCTGGTGCATCCCAATTTATCGGAGGGAGTGTCATTTTGTCTACTTCCTTTTCCTTATATTGCGGGTCTTCTGCGGACCCAGTATCTAAGAATTCCTTGGGGAAATTTCAAAGCTCCAGTCATTTCATCATCCCCTGTGTTATCCGGTCAAAATGCCATTTTTGAACCTCAAATTCGTCCTGGCAATCTTCCCAAAAATCTTCTCTGTGAAGCTCATGCAGAGGGGCTATCCGGGGATGTGTCATCGCTATTTTTCCCACCAAATCAAAATTCTTCCGCTCTAAATAGAACTCTGCCAGCCCTAAACTTTTAAGTTCATTGTCAACTTCTTTGGCTGCGGAAAGGCTGCAAGAATAGTTCCCACAGGAGATTGGGAATGGGACATTGGTAACCTTCTTCAATGTGAAGAGGGCATGCAGCTCCAGGATTTTTCTGTAGTATTTTAAAAGAATTATTTTATTCCCACAATTTTTAGGTAATAAATAGGGTTTTCTGGAGAAGTCGGTCACCCAAATGTATGTATGTTGGTGATACTAAATATAATAGTGGCCATAAGTGCTGACCAAATCCATCTCTTCTTTGGAGATCCGGTATACAGCCTCCCTAGTAGGTGCGAGGAGGTTGTAGTAAATGAAGGCATCATTCACTTTGTAGAAGCTAAGGAAACTAGCCTCCCATTCGATCTGTGGGAAATAATCCCATGGAGCATTCTGGCCTATGCCAGTTCTAAGCACACCTACTGTAAGTAATCCCCAGGTCACAGGGCGTTGTTGTGCTAGTGCCCACAAACCATAGGACGTCATGTAGAATTTGGGGGTCCAGGTGACCATGACTAGCTGAGAGTCCACGTGGTTTGCAATGATAGTGGCCCAATCAAAATTTTTCCCGCTAGAGGTGATGCCTAACAAGAAATAGTACATCCATGTCAAGAATTCTTGGGCATGGGGCTCCCCGAAGACCATGCATAGTGCGATGATCCTCATCTGTATGCTTTCTTTAAATTTCGCTTGGGAGATCTCTAGCTTTATCTTTTTGAAATCCTTCCTTGGCACCTTAAGCCATTTGTAGTTGAGATATTTTCGGGCCATGTTCTAGCTTCTGAAATTGGGGAATCCCTAGCCCTCTCTGAAAATTCCCAACGTCCAAAGACACCATAGGTGTTGGGTATCCTGTCAAAACTGGGGTGGCGAGCATGACACCCCATACGGTTGTATTATAGTATTCCACCAAAGTGAGAATGAGCTCCGAGCCTGCATAGAGAAAGGGAAGAAAGAAGCTTTGAGGATCCCAGAGTTGGCCACATTGAGGGCCAATGGATCTCCCGTCATGCATTGAATGAACATCATCTTTACCAGGGCTAGCATTTTGGCCCACATCCCAACACTTGTGTTGGTAATTAGCTGCAACTTGGAATCAAATTTTGATCCCAGGATAGTGTCCCCCTTCAGATACTTCATTTATAATGCAAGCTTCTCCAAGCCCTTCTCGGCCTTTGTCCTGACAGCTGCCTGGGTGGCAGCAATAGTGGGGAGTTCTGGACTCCCGATGGAGATGATGTGGATGCCTCTAACATGATTGGTGAGTTTAATTCTGACAACCTGCAAAACAAGATGACCGTCAGTATGTATATAAAACAAAAGATTATTTTGGATGTCGAGGACTTTCAGCACTGCTGCACATTTATTCCTGAAAGAATTGTTAGTTCACATCAAACCCCAAAAAAGATATACATATAATTGTATCATCTTAAAATGGAAGCACTTCCATGTTAAGAATGTTTAGCCCTCCTTAGGGGATGTTTTTGACCTCCATCATATCATCCTCCCGTTTCTGCATCATCCTCTACTTTTGTGCCTGTTTAGGACCCTGATTGGGCCTCTCCAGGAACCTTCTACCCCACCTGGCATGTTTTCCAGGGATTCTGACCCCCTGGGTCAAGGTCAACCTCGACCCTGAATAGGGTCCCCCTTTCAAATCTGGAAGCCTGTCGGCTGGGTCATCCAAAATTCAATTTTCCCGCTTCCAGGTTGGCTGTTACAGGTTTCGAAGCGTTGATTCCTAAATTATATTTAATATAGGTCCTCTCCTAGGGTTAAAGGATTTAATGGAAATTTAATTATCCTATGTAGGCCTCCTTAGAATATTTTTCCCTAGTTTCATATAAAAGGGAGCCTTCTCCTCTCATTTTATCTAACCATTATCAAGTAACAAGCGCTAAGGCAACTAAGCATTTCAAAGGACATTCAAGCATCCATTGTTCTACATATTTCCAAGATTTCAAGGTGTTCAAGTCTTCCTCTCAAGAATTCAATTTCTCTATTGAAGATCAAGGATTCAAGCTCCCAAGCCTTTGAAGGGATTAGGTGCAAACATTCAAGATTCATTATTCAAACCCTAGATCTAGCCATCATGGTGGTATGATCTTCCTTCAAGATCCTCTGTGCATCCTCAAGACTCTTTCATAATCTCTTAAAGGTGGATTTCAAGCATACAATCATGGAGGTTTATGGTTTCTAAAGTCCATGCTTTCATATTTACATATTTGTCTACATTTGAATTGCATTGGCATATCTATTGAGTATCATAGCTTCATTGTTAGATTCAATTCTACTACTTGCTAGCATTCTATACTTTATTGATTTCAAGGTTAATTCCTAAATTGGGGTTTGACTAAGGCAAACCCCTACCCCACAACAAACAATCCTTTTTTTCTTATAGATACAGGTTCGGGACTACAGATTTGGACACAGATTTGGATACCCTTTTCGGCTTTCTTTCAGATGGCGCAAACAAATTCTCTGTCAGACCTGTGCAGGTCATGGTTGACATTATTAGGTCGGGGTTGAAATTTGTGGGTCAAGGTCAACCTTTTTCATAAGATGACATCGGATTGGGAAAATATTTATGGGTTTTGTTCGTCTCTGCGTTCCGGTTCGGGATCATCTGTCAGCTTTTCCAGAAATAGTCTACAGACCTCAGAAAACAACATTCTTTGATCTGCAATTTTGTAAGGTTGGTTCTTCTTTCTATCCTTTTCAATTACTGTAATTAAACATATTCATTTAATCAATTAACAAAATTTAAGATCCCCTTCTTTGTTCTCTTTCCGAATAGTTGATTCATTTGTGCATTAACCCTTCTTTTGGGTTGATC
>MU223818.1:88722-108468 GCA_018584345.1 Thuja plicata | reverse complement strand
ATTGTTAGATTCAATTCTACTACTTGCTAGCATTCTATACTTTATTGATTTCAAGGTTAATTCCTAAATCAGGGTTTGACTAAGGCAAACCCCTCCCCCACAACAAACAATCCTCTTTTTCTTGTAGATACAGGTTCGGGACTGCGGATTTGGACACAGATTTGGATACCCTTTTCAGCTTTCTTTCAGACGGCGTGAACAGATTCTCTATCAAACCTGTGCAGGTTAGGGTTGACATTATTGGGTCAGGGTTGACATTTGTGGGTCAAGGTCAACCTTTTTCATAAGACAACATCAGATTGTGAAAATATTTATGGGTTTTGTTCATCTCTTCATTTTGGTTTGGGATCATCTGTCAGCTTTTCCAGAAATAGTCTATAGACCTCAGAAAATAGCATTCTTTGACCTGCAATTTTGTAAGGTTGGTTCTTCTTCCTATCTTTTTCAATTAATGTGATTAAACATATTCATTTAATCAATTAAAATAATTTAAGATCCCCTTCTTTGTTCTCTTTCCAAATAGTTTATTCATTTGTGCATTAACCCTTCTTTTGGGTTGATCAACTTGGATCTTCCATTTGAGCATTTGAGGATAGAAAAGGAGCATCTTATGTTCTCCATAATCACAATTGCAATACACAATCAATACAATTCAAATTAAATGTAAAGTAGGGTTAAGGGATTTAACACACTTTAAGCAAATCAAACAACAATTAACAAATAATCTCCTTACCCCTTTCCAAATCTTTACAATAATAAGAATGACTTAGGAATTTGACCTCTACCCGGGCCTCTGGGGACTCCAACACACGTGATGAAAATGAAATAAGGATCGAAGGAAGTTCGGGGACCCGGAGTTTGAAAAACTAACCATTACTAACATGACCGAAAATGAACCGTATTAGGCTGACCTAGAGCATCACATGGCTACGCGGTAATGGGAGTAATGGCATTAACGCTGACAACTGTTGAAACATGCGAGGAAATGAATGCTACTTGGTCCATACTTGAATTCTCACATGGAAAACTTAACGTGCCATTAAGACTGACTTGACGAAGGAGAGAGAAAACTGCCACGGCTCAAACCAGAAAAGTGTCAAGTTTGAATCGGGCAGACATCTCTCCTGGACGAGCTCAAAATTTAGGGCTTTTGATGCATGGAGCGTGACAAGCTTGCCACTAGACAGAGGGTAGGATATACAAGAAATATTTATAGACAGAGCCGAAGCGCACACGAGGGTAAAAGCATGACTCGCAGGCTAGCCCAAAATAGGCATGTATACAGATATATACATAATATACAGAGATATACATGAAAACTTACTAAATGTATAGATTATACAGTGATGTTTACACTATCATACAAAATATACAGATAATACCTTAAATTACAACTACAGAGAGGGCGGACAACCCTCTGGCAGAGCCATCCCACCAATAGGAGGTGAAAAAAACAAAACAAGAGATGGGAAACAAAAACAGAACGAAAACCAGGCGAGAAAAAAATGAGAACCAAAAAACCAGAAATCAGAGAGAGGAAAGCCGAAAGGCCCACCTAAAAACACAAGGAATGCGGGAAAGACGAGCATGGGAGGCGCTCTGAAACAATTTAACCTTCGAGTAACCACAAAAAAATGTTGCAAATCACTGTTAATCAATCGCTAAGCACATGGAATAAAACACCATTTAAATCACCTTAATCGCCTTAGTCACTCTGAGTGTTTGATCATGGTAAATGTAAAAGTGACTGGTAACTTTGATTTAAACCCTTAGGGTAAAAATGTGTTGCTTTCTCTCTGCAAACTTCGGAACAAGCAAACTTCCAGACTCCGGGCCCGGGGATTCCATGCAGCCACACCTTCTTAAAAGAAGACATGATGGTAGAGATTCCCGGAGTCCAGGATCTGGTCAGCTCAAAGGAAAAAACAAACTCCGGGACCGGGTCTTCCCGAAGACAAAAGGAGATGAGAAACAAAATAAAACAACCCTCACGGAAGCAAATCCCGGAGGGAAACAAAGAAACCAAGGAAAAGCAAACGTGAAAAGGGAGACCCAACATTTTGCCTACAAAATGTAGGGACGGATATGTGGGGCATAACAAATGGTGACTATCTGGGATGAATGCCTTAGCACATTCAAGAAGTTTAGAATCTCTGGTTAGAAAAACCAGAATTAATTTGTACCTGGGGCATTCTTCTTGCAAAGTGTGAGGCGTCTGAGAAAATCAGACTCATCAATGATTCAATCTTTCAGTCTTTCGTCAGTTGTGAAGTGTGTGCTTTGAAAGAAAACCAAGCCAGTGACCTCTGGGAGAAGCAGAGAGGAGGCACTGAATACGTAAAAACCAAAGTCATCATATCTTGCACGTTCTTTCGGATACCAGAATTCTCTATTCTTCAGTTCTTTTCTTTTCTTTTTCTTTTCTAGATGGGAAGGTGGTACTTCTTTCACTGTGATCCTTAAGCTTAGATAATTTTAATGGTGGTACTTCTTTCACCTTTCCATCCACTTTTAAATCTCTGAATAGGAGAGAATGCTCCAGACCCAGGATATTTTAATGATTTTCAGACTTAATCAACAACCAGTGCAACCAATCTACCCTCAAGATGTCTGATTACTTGCTTCTTAGATTTTCTGTTAATCGATGTCTGGACTATCAAGATGTGAATCTGGTGAAGATTTCCCATAACCTATTACCAAACTTATAAAATAACTCTGGAGCACGGACAAATTCCACTATGCTAACAATAGATTCCAAATTCACTGGAATGCATAAGGTACCATTCCAAAGACTAGATGTTATGCAAAGAATACATGTCTACAAAAAGAAGACAACATGTTGGGAACCCATAAAACAAAAGAAAGCCAAAAACAAGGGAGAATATGAAAAGGAAAGGCCATCCCGGAGGATGGCCAGCAAAACTATTTACAAGGCAAAGGCACTCCAAATGGAGCACCGAGAAAGATATTTACAAGAAAGAACTTTTCATATAGTACAATTTCAGACAAACCCGCCACCTACCTCATTCAAAGTAGTGCTTGAGAAAATTCCCATTGACAAGCAATGGGATGGCTTCTCTGATCATAGTGTTGAGGTGATAAGTATTTTCCCTGCAGATCTCAGATATCAGGTATGGTCCAAGCCAGAGCCGTTGAAACTTAGTGTGCTTTCCCTTCTTTTCCCGGGCATTGTCCCACAAGAGGACCAAGTCTGAAATCTGAAAGGCCTTATACTGGGCTCTTCGGTCAAACCATCTTTTTACTACTACTTGGTGATGCGCAAAATGTTTGAGGGTTGCATCTCTTTGTTCCTCCATTTGCACCAGTTTCAGAAGTCGGACCTCCACAATGTTGTCCCGGTTACTAAATTCCTACATAAACTGTAATACCGAGATCTATAAGTTGATGGGGAATGCTGGATTATGGCCATAAACCAAGGGAAATGGGGAATTCCCTAGGGCTTCCTTTATTCTTATGCAATCTACCCAGAGGGAAAATCTAAGCTTTTGGTTCCAGTCCCGGGGGTTTTGTTCTAACAGATGTTTGATCACCTAAAGTAGATTTTTGTTAGTAGATTCAGCCACACCATTACCCTGGGGGTAGTAGTCGCTGAAGAAATTTAGGGTGATCTTTCTTTCATAGGTCCATTCAAGAAGTTGCACTGAAGAAAATATCAAACTGTTGTCACACACTATAGCAAATGACATTCCAAAATGGGTGACTATGTTTTCTTCCAGGAATTTAATAACTACATAGATCATGTTGTTTTTACAGGGAATCTCTTCAGACCACTGGGTGCAATAGTCAGTAGCAGTCAAAATGTACCAGTGGTTGGCAAACGAGATGGGGTTGATTTCCCCGATAAAGTCAAATTCCCATTGGGAAAAGGGTCTAGCTTTGAAGACCGACTGCAAAGGCATGGTCGGGTTCCGCTCATGATGTGTCATTGTTTGGCAAGTATGGCATCTCCTAACGTAAGTGTAGACATCCTTAAAGATGCAAGGCCAATAGTATCCAGCCTAGAGGATCTGATGAGCAGTGGTGTCAGCTGAGCCATGCCTGGTTCCAAACTTCTTGTGAAATTATTCAATCATTCTCGCAGCTTGGTCCATGTTAATGCACTGGAGGTATGCCCCTTCATAATTCCTGTGAAAAAGCACTCCATTTTTTATCATAAAGTGTATAATTTTCAGCCGCAGGGTGCGACGTTTGTTTGGGGGTAGCCCCTCCAGACATTGGTTATTCAGCAATAATTATACCAGATCGGTATACCATGGATCTTGAGTGATAGACTCCACTGTATAAGTTTGGCATTCAATAGCGGGGGTTCCTTCTGCCATCGCTCTACATAGTCTTGGCCTCGGACTATCTTCATGGGTTGCATTTCCAAATCATACTCTCGGAAGATGGCCATTCATTTCCCTCGTCGTTCACCCAATTCACTTTGTAGGAGCAAAAACTTAATAGACTGGTCTGGGATGATAGCATGCACCTTGCTCCGGAGAATGTAATAACAGAATTTCTTCACGGCACGGATGAGAGTGAAAGCCTACTTTTCCAAAGGTGAATACTAGACTTTGACATTCTTGAAGGGGGAGCTCATAAAAGCTATTGGTCATTCTTCCCCTTCGACTTTCTGGGTCAAAACTATCGTGGTAGAATGCGGCAAAGGAAAGGAGTATATATGAAAGGGGAGGGAATAGTCTAGACTGGCCAAGACTGGTGCCTCCACAATCATTTGCTTAATCTGGGTGAATGCCTGCTTTGCTTCAGGACTCCACTCAATCTTTGTATCTTTCTTCATCATGTCATTGAGTGGCTTTACCATCTCGGTGAATCTAGTGATGAATCGCCGAACAAAGTTTATCTTTCTGAAGAAAGATCTCATTTCTTTCTTGTTTTTGGGCATCTGTAGATTTATCAGTGCTTCAACTCTCTCAGGGTCAATGGATATACCCTTCTCGGAGATGATATGCCCTAGAAGCTTCCCTTCAGTGACCCTAAATATGCATTTCTTAGGGTTGAGGGATATTAAATACTGGCAAAATCTCTCACAAATTTGGGTGAGGTGGGTGGAATGATCACGCCTGTCCCGGGAAAAGACAGTCAAATCATCCATGTAGATGATTATGCACCAGTTTACTAGGCCTTCGAATGCAATGTCCATAGATTTTTGAAATGTGGCCCCTGCTTTCATAAGGCCAAAGGGAATCCTTTGGTATGCAAACTTCCCCCACTTGGTGGTGAATGTCATTTTGTCTCTATCTTCGTACTTAACCATGACCTGGTTATACCCAGAGTACCCATCCAGGAAGGACATCATTTGAGAACCATTCATGATTTGCAATACCTCATCCAGTAAGGGGAAAGGGTGATTATCCTTCTTAGATGCCTTGTTCAGATTGCAAAAATCCATGCAAAGGCGGATCTCGCTTCTTTTCTTCCTCATAGGGACGAGGTTGGAAACCCACGTAGTGTGTCGGATAGGAAAGATAATCTGGGCTGACAGCAGTTTTTGAACCTCCTGATGAATTAGAGGCTCAATCAGTGGGTTTACCGGTCTTTGCTTCTATCAAAAGGTCTTAGCATCAGGTTTCAGTGGGATGGTGTGGTTCATGATGGATGTGTCATAGGTTTTTAGATCCTCATACCCCCACAAAATTACATCAATGCATTCTCAGAGAACCGCGAGAATCTTCTCCTCCTCT
The DNA here is from genome assembly GCA_018584345.1 of Thuja plicata. Taxonomy (NCBI): domain Eukaryota; kingdom Viridiplantae; phylum Streptophyta; class Pinopsida; order Cupressales; family Cupressaceae; genus Thuja; species Thuja plicata. The sequence goes on along the minus strand of MU223818.1, from coordinate 102,760 downwards.
GGGGAGTAGGAGGTGCCAATGAGTACCATTTTTTCTTCACCGGCCTAGCCGATGTTAACTTTTTCAAATTTTCCTCCCTCTGAGGAGGATGATATATTTTCTCTGCCCTGAGGGTCCGAGTCAAAGATACATTCTAGCACTACCATCCCCTTAGGGATGGTGTTGGTTGGAAAGTCTATGATCTCGTCATCTTCTTCACCCTGCCCAGTATCTTCGTGGTCTCTTTCTTCTACTATCTGGTTCTCAAAAACACCAACATTGGCCATGAAGGCCAGGATATTTTGATCATCCTCAAAGACATGAAAGTGAGTGACATTGTCTGGGATGGATGGGGTGGGGACCATCTCAACAGAGAACTTCCAGAGCCGGGAGCCAGCCATTGGCTCAAGGGTGCTGGTGGATACGGCTAGGGCATTTGAAACATAGTTTCTTTTCCAAGGAATGAGTTCAATGCCAAAGGCATCAAAATATTTGATGGGGCTCCATGCCCAGTTGTGATATGTGGCCAGCCTTTTATCATGACAAGTGTATTGGCTCTGGACATACTTAATGATCAACTCTGAATCACCCAGTGCCCGGAGGCAGGTGATTCCCTTTCTTAGTGCAAATAGGATTCCAAGAACCAAGGCCTCGTACTCTGTGATGTTATTCATGTAGTTAAACTATAGCCTGTAAGATGTGAGGAAGAATTTCCCCCATGGGTTGATCAATTCCACTCTAGCCCCACGGCCTTGTTTAGACCGAGACCCGTCAAACTTTAGGGTCCACAGGTCATCATTTGTTGTCTGGGGCTAGGAAGGCGAAGTGGCCTTTGGATTATTTTTGGGAAGGTTTGGAGGAGTTTTCTCCAGTTCTGATGGCACGTGGGTGAGGTTTTCCTCCAAAGAATTCTGTGGTGGGATGCCTAGACAAGCGGCTCTATAAAGGTACCGCCAGAATCATTGTTGGGTCCAGGTGAACCCGCTTCGTGTTTCTTCTCTCAGAGGGCATTGATGTGACGGGTAGCAGCAGTGATGCAGGGCTCACACTCTAGCTCAGAATGTTTTTGATAATGCACCCGGCACCATGTGTCAGACAAGAGTGTAGCAGGAGTTGGTACAATACCCTGTGAGTTAGCCTCACCTCTCAGTTTTTCATCCAGGTCTTGAATCCTCTGAGAGACTATGGGATCTTCCCCGGGGGTGAAATCAAATGTGAGGATTTCAAGGGATCGGTACACCCCAAAGGAATTCTCAGATAAAAGGACTTCATTTACCCTCCCGACTTCAGTGAGGGCCTGTTTCATCCTACATTTTCTTTCTACCTGGATTTGGTTGGACTCCCCCTCCTAGGGGAGCCACAAGTGAGAGAAGTTGGTGGAGAAATACCCATTAAGGGCCTTAGACCAATTTCAACTTAGCAACATCACATAAGTCTCCAGGATGTCCACCACTTGGATATCTATTATGCTTGATATCCAAGGGTCTTGGATGAGCTAAATCTGGATGTTCTTCAACTCACCTACCATTTTTGCAGCAGTTTTGTCCAGCTAGACTACTGCACCTTTGGATGGAGTGGGATGGAGTCCAAGCTTCTGGCATATGGATAAAGGCATGACATTGCCCGAAGCACTGTAATCTACCAAGAAATTATGTAGGTTCTTCCCTTGTATGTTCAAACCTAGTAAGAAGGGAGGATCCTCAGTGTTTCCCGAGAAGATAGCCACGCTGGCATTGTCATTAGTGACAGTCTTGGGTGGGCGAATGATAGCTTCTGGGTTTCCCAAGAGCTTCAGAAGAGACTTCCTCTGCTCAGGACAATTCAACAAAACCTCCATCAAGGCCATGGAGGCGGTGGTTCATTCTAATGCCTTTGTGATGTCAAACCGTCCCCCCCGAGAATTATTGGGTTCCCTCAACCTAGTCCTTAGCTTGGTTAGAGCTAGGTCCTTTCAGAGGGAAGGGGAGATCGGTTGTGTTATCCCTAGGAGGGGTATCTTTGGGTGGTGTATACATGTAAACATGTCCTTTACCAGCCTGACTCCGAGTGTTGTAAGGAGTCCGCGGGTTGGAGAAGGCATTGGCCTCGAAGGCCGAAATAGATTCATCAAAGAGCCCCTGCAATTTGGGTTCTTCTTCATCTTCCTTGTCTTTCCCAAAGAAGATGGTCTCACAGGTGAAGGTACCATGAGTGGGCTCTTGTGTTAATATTTTTGGGGGAGTAGGATCGATAGGTTGTTTTCTATCCAACTGGGAGCTCATGATGACCTTCTCCAGTGTGGCACAGTTCACCTCAGAATGAGAGCCTTTGTCATGCAATCTACACCAGTTAGTTAGGGGGTGGAATTCTAAAAGCTGTGTAGAATGACCAGGTCTAGCACCACCCTGAGTGGCATTTTGGTTCGGAGGAGGCCCTCCGGTGTTTACATTGTTATTCCATTATTGTTGGTTGGGTCGAGGCCCGTTGTTGCAATTTTTTCCTCCGGCATTGATATTTTGTTGGCCAGAGAATATATTCCCTCTCTGGGAATTGGGGTTGTGGGGTGCAAAAGACCCCACCTTCAGTTGTCTCATGTCTATAGTCAGTAAGGAAAACAATCTCCAGAGGGATTCAACCTCGGTGGACAAAGGGGTGTTTGCGTCACAGTGTGACAATTGTTGTGATTGGTTCCCGGCGAAGGCAGCGGCAACTTCCGGAGTCGAGGGTGGCAGTCCTCCAGCCGTGGGTGACTGGAAGAAAGGTACTCTAGAGGATTGTGCCAGTGATGATTGAATTTGTTGCGGCTGGTTCCAGGGAACAAACTCCAGGCCTGTTATTGTCTATGCTTGCAATTGGTATATGTACTGGGCCTGCTATTCTATCAGCGGTGGTGGGGGATTCATGGCCATCATCAGGGCACCTATTGCTTGATTGGGGTTGTATCCCCTGACGTAAGAAGTTTCATCGGGTATCATGTTGAAAGGCATGCTCTGCCCAATCCCGTCGGGAGATTTGTTGAGACCATGAGACAACTCCAAGGCTAGATTGTAAACCTTCGCCATAGTGTCCCGGTCATTTGGGGTGGTGATTCTCCATAGGAGAGTGGAAACGAAAGGGTCCATTATGTTAAGATATATATGGATGGTTACATCCACAGATGGGATGAAGGGGCATGTGCACCACTTCAAGGCACGTTGGAACCAATGGTTAAATGTTGCAAGGGGTTCATTCGGTTCTTTCTTGATGGAGATAAATTGGTTTTGGCACCACGATGGGTCCACATGTATGCAGAAGGCCTCTAGGAAAGCATCTTCCATATCCTGCCAACTATTGATGGAGTTGGCCGGCAAGTTAAGGTACTAGTTTAGCTCATTCTATCCTAGGGACAGAGGGAACATCTGGGTCACAACGTCTTGATGTTGGATCCAGTGTCGGTTCATGACATCTTTGTATGCCTACATATGCTCTTCTATGGTTCGTGAGCCTAAGTCCTCATATTGAAGGCAGATCTTCTCCGGATGTGAAGGAAGATTGTTGGTTACACCAGGGAACTGCCCCATTGGGGACGCGGTGTTATCGAAGTACGCAGCCATCGGAGGAGCTGGGTTTTGGCTAGGTGGAGCGTTGATCCCTGGGTTATCTAAGAGACTTGGGTGTTCTGAGATGTAGTAGATCCCTAGACAATGTTGGCGGGCTTGGTTTGCGGGGTCCACTTCTTTCGAGCATGAGGCTCAAGTTTAACAAACCTTTTGGGATTGGGGGTTGATCTAAGGACTCTTTTGAATCATGCAGGTGAAAATGATCCAATCCCACTAAAGGTTTGCTTCCTAAAACTATGTCTTGGGGAAACCTCAAGTGGTGTAAATTCAAAATCTTCTGAAGGGACAAGCTCATGCCCTCCTAGTGCCAATTTTTGTTGACGGGACTTTGTGACCGGTCTACCAACAGAGGTAAGTTGTCACCGGGTACCAGGGTACCGGCCAAATTTTCCTGTAAAGGTTGTCCGAGGAATAAATTCTTCAGGCCTTCAAGCACCTAAGAGTTGGGTCTCGACAGTGCGGGGGCTCTGTTGGGTGTGTGATTATTTTGTTCGGGGGGATAGCTGGTTTTCTTGGCTCATCTTCTCCGGGGATTTTGTTAGGTTGGGGTTTCCTGCAAGCATTTGGGTTATCAAAGAAACTTCAAAAGATAGGCCAGGGTTAGAGATTATTCATTCTACTTATAGTTATGCAAATAAATTTAAAACATCAACCATTCTCTAACATACTACACTAAATACTGAATTCATACAGAACCATTAGTTCATACATATTCAATAGCGAGGGGAAAAGAGGTCATTAATCTACTTAAAAAATTAGAGAAACGGACATTGGAAACATATAGCATAAAAGAGTATTAACTTAGAGATCAGAACACTGACAACAGCATTGCGAGAATCCTTCCTTCTTCATTAATGGTTTTCCAGAATCACTGGTGTGTACAATAATGGCTCCAAGGGAGCATCTATCTACCAAGAACTACTAAGCATTGAGCTCTGCAACTACAAGAAATGAAATGGTAAAGCTATGGACTACAAAATCATCAATTTTTCTGACCCTTGAATTGAGGTCGAACTTATTATTTATACACAAAATTACCCTAAAGTTAACCTAATTTAACTTTACACTCAACAATAAAATACAATTTTTGGTGGCCGGTACTACCCGCACCACATTACAACAACCTTGAGAAGAACAGAGATCTGACATGTCAGAAGAATAAGACAAGAAAGGAAGTATAGAAGAATTATCCTTGAGAAGAGAGCTAGAGGAAGAATAGAAGAAATTCGATCCCCTAGGGTTCAAGGCTACATGCCTCATCAATGTAAAAGCGGCTCACTGTCTCCAATGTGCCAGGTATTTAATGGTGGAGCGGCGCCTTGGGAAGACCATCTGTCAGAACCATCCCTCGAGATGATGTGCCTTGCTGGGGTCACCTACTTTCTGACACCCTTATTAACTTCCTGATAATGACTGGTCGGCTCCAGGGAACCTAGATGCGGGTCATCAAAAGAATACAAAATTGTTGGATCCGGGACTATGGGATCCAGAAGCTTGTGCTCAAAGAATAAAGAATGTTCAAAATGTATCATGCTAGTGATAATCCCTAAAATTTAGATAATTTTATTGCACTTTACTGTTCCTAAATGCTTCCAAAAATTAGCTGATGAAATCCTCATTTTTGTCCCTAATAATGCTCCACCGGCCGCAGACAGCCTCAAGCTTCTCTTCAACTTCTCCGGCCCCGTTCCAAAATTCATCTACTATCTTTACGGTGTCATGAGCCTGGAGCATCATCTTAGATAATCTTGATAGCCTTCCTTCGTCGAAGTCCCCGGTGGACTGATACAAGGACTCCATCAGCCCATCATACTTGCTGAGGACATAGTCCTCTGGGGCGCAAGTTCTGATGGTGAAGGGGTCGACTTGTGACACCCTTACAACAAATGCTTTGAATAGGCCTAAATGATACTAGGTCGCAGCTACTTTCTCTCTTAGGGCCTTAACTAGTTGCTTGCAAACCCCGATCTTGAGGCCAAGTCTGGAGTACTGGGCCCATAGGGACTCATATGATTCTTCCCCCAAAATTCCCGCCTTTGTGACGGCCTCTTCCCCGGAGTTGAAGACTTCGTCCAACCCGACTTTCCATCGTTCGTATTTTTCTAAGTCTCCCTCCCATAAGGTAGTGGAGACGTTCACTTGATTCAGGAGATTTTTAATCTAGTAAAGATCCGGGAGTGACACAACCAAAAATTGCCTTACGACCATTATTTGTTCAGCAATACATCCGTCCATGGCCTGAGCCTTCTTCTTCATGCCTCTTAGTGCATCTATGTCACCATGTGGGAGCGGTGCTCCAAATGTGGAAGATTCCAGAGGAATGGCTGTAATAGGTTGTGCCAGCTCCGTCAAAAGCCCGAGGAGATTTACCTTCTTTTCCCTCTCTTCTTTGATTTTCTGGGTCTGCTTGTTGTAACGGGCCTCTATCGCCTGGCTGGCTTCTTTTAATAGGTCCAATTCACCTTGTTTGTCCCTCCTCCCTAGAGGTACTTCTTTTATTGTATATTCTTCAACTTTGGCCGTTGTCGCATCTATCTCTAGGGTAGGTGTTGTGACTACCGCAACCATTTCTCCGTCCAGACCAGTCTGAGTGGAATGGAGGGTCTGGGCCTTCTTTTTCTTTGGGGCCCCCTATATTTGTGCCATCATCTCAGCCAGAGAGAGATGGACCTTTGGTTCTGTAGCGGCCTTCCTCTTTCTAGAATCTACCAACCATTGTGGTGGCGGGGGTGGCCTTACTACCAATGTATGATCTTGTGAATCCCCTCTGGTGTTTTGTTGTTCATTCCCGGTGTCTTGAGTCTCTTCGGACTCTTTTCATGTATCTTCTAGATCACCTGTATTATCCACCTTGGTGGCATTAGTATCTTTTGCCTCAGTGTCCACTTCCTCACTAGAGTCAGATTCAACATTTGTATCTTTGGGGTTCTGCCCCTCACCTTGTTGTTGTTGTTCCTCGTCGGCTTCCTTTGCTGGAATATCTCCATCCGTTGGAATATTTTTTGGAGGCGACAGAGGTACAGGGCCAAGATTAAGCATTTGGGCCATTCTGATCACCTCACCAAAGGTCACCTTCTTTGGGGTAGGAGGGGGTGTTTAGAGCATGGCGGCTGAGATTACGGTTGCTCCCGTAGGTCCAATTCTCTCAGCAGATGTCAGTTGCTCATTCTGCACTTTCCTTTCCTCTGTGGTGTTGATCTCGGAAACCTGTATCTCTGGTATATTGGAGAATTTTAACTATTCTGGCTCCTTTTCCTTTTCAACCCAGGCTTCCTCCTCTGTCGCAGCTTCTTTCTCTGGGATTTCCCCTTCAACACGAATTACTATTTCATCTTGGGCAGCGATCTCCTCTACCACTTTCCCGATATCCCCTTGTAAGTTTACAAGTTCATCCACCCTAAATATGTCATTGAAGTCATTGTGTGGAGGGGAGGTCTCTGGGGGATCCTTGGGCCCTTTTTTTGGCTCTGGGGAGTCTGAGGAAACAATCTATATTTCAGGGATGCTAGGCATCCCAAGCTCCGGCTCCGCCCTTTCTTGAGGATCAGCTATTATTTTCTTCTTCCTCCTTGTTACCAATGGGAGCCCTGCATCCAACTTGGCTACCCACTCTTCCTCCGCTCCTATCCCTATTACTTGGACCATTAATTCTACAAGTGAAGGAGAATTGGGAGGGTGAACAGGTCTGACCATAATAGTTGGGGTTGCCAACCGAGTGATTAATTTTTCTTTCATATGTTGGGATGCCACCAGAGTTTGCTGCATTTATTCCACTATGGGAACCACAAATGGAACTTGAGATGGGGTCCCCATTTTTTGCTTTCCTCTATCCTCGCCCTACGAGGAAGTTTCATCCCCAGAAGTTGAACCCTACACAAATGGGCCAACTTTGCATGTACCTTTTGGACATACCTTTTTAAAATACGCATGACTGCGCTCAATCACATTGTGGGTAATGTTCTTTATCGTCGAACCTTCTGGTGCATTCCAATTTATCGGAGGGAAGGCCATTTTGTCTACTTCCTTTTCCTTATATTGTGGGTCTTCTATGGACCCGGTATCCGAGAAGTCCTTGGGGAAATTTTGAAGCTCCATCCGTTTCATCATCCCTTGTGTCATCCAGTTGAAATGTCATTTTCGGACCTCAAAATCATCCTAGAAATCTTCCCAAAAATATTCTATGTGAATCTCGTGCGGAGGGGCTACCCGGGGATGTATCGTTACTATTTTTCCCAGCAGATCAAAATTCTTTCGCTCTAAATAGAACTCTGCCAGCCCTAAACTTTTAAGTTCATTGTCGGCTTCTTTGGTCATAGCAAGCCTGCAAGAATAGTTCCCACAAGAGATTGGGAACAGGACGTTGGTAACCTTCTTCAATGTGAAGAGGGCATACAGCTCTAGGATTTTCCTGCAGTATTCTAAAATAATTATTTTATTCCCACAATGTTTAGGTAATAAATAGGGTTTCTTGGAGAAGCGAGTCACCTAAATGTATGTATATTATTGATACTAAATGTAATAGTGGCCATAAGTGCTGACCAAATCCATCACTTCTTTGGAGAGACGATATCCAGCATTCCTAGTAGGTGTGAGGAGGTTGTAGTAAATGAAGGCGTCATTCACTCGGTAGAAGCTGAGGAAACTAGCCTCCCATTGGATCTATGGGAAATAATACTATGGAGCATTCTGGCCTACGCCAGTTCCAAGCAAACCTGTTGTAAGTAATCCCTGGGTCACGGGGCGTTGTTGTGCTAGTGCCCACAAAACATAGGACATCATGTAGAATTTGGGGGTCCGAGTGACCTTGACCAGCTGAGAGTCCACGTGGTTTGCAATGATAGTGGCCCAATCAAAATTTTGCCCACCAGAGGCGATGCCTAACAAGAAATAGTACATCCATTCTGAGAATTCCCAGGCATGGGGCTCCCTGAAGACCCTACATAGTGCGATGATCCCCATCTGTATGCTTTCTTTAAATTCCGCCTGAGGGATCTCTAGCTTCATCTTTTTGAAATCCTTCCTTGGCACCTTAAGCCAGTTATTGTTGAGATATTGTCGGTCCATGTGTTCTAGCTTCTGAAATTCTTCCAAGGCCAGAGACCGGGTGAGAATGGTTGCATCATCAAATTAGGGAATCCCCATCCCTACCTGAAAAGTCACGGCGTTCAAAGACACCATAGGTGTTGGGTAGCCTATCGGAACTGGGGCGGCAAGCATGATGGCCTGGACGGTTGTATTATAGTGATCCCCCAAAGTGAGAATGAGCTCTAGAGCCTGCATAGAGCAGGGGAAGCAAGCAGCTTTGAGGATCCCAGAGTTGGCCATATTGAGGACCAAGGGATCTCTGGCTATGCATTGAATGAACATCATCTTTACCAGGGCCTGCATTTCAGCCCACATCCTGACACTTGTGTCAGTGATTAGCTGCAACTTGGAATCAAATTTCAATCCCAGGATAGTGTCCCCCTTCAGATACTTCATTAATAATGGGAGCTTCTCTAAGGCCTTCTCGGCCTTTTTCATGACAGCTGCCCGGGTGGCAGCAGTAGTGGGGAGTTCTGGACTCCCGGGTGGAGATGATGCGGATGCCTGCGAAATGATTGGTGAGTTTAATTCTGGCAACCTGCAAAACAAGAAGACCGTCAGTATTTATATAAAAAAAAACATTATTCTGGATGTCAGGGACTTTCACCACCACTGCACATTTATTCTTGAAAGAATTGTTAGTTCACGTCAAACCCCAAAAAATATATACATATAATAAGAATGACTTAGGAATTTGACCTCTACCTGGGCCTCCGGGGACTCCAACAAACGTGATGAAAATGAAATAAGGATCGAATGAAGATCTGGGACCTGGAGTCCGGAAAACTAACTATTACTGACATGACCAAAAATGAACCGTATTAGGCTAACATGGAGCGTCACGTGGCTACGCAGTAATGGGAGTAATGGCATTAACACCAACAACTATCCAAACACACGAGGAAATTAATTTCACTTGGGTCGGACTTGAATGCTCATGTGGGGAACTTAACCCACCATTAAGACTGACTTGACGGAGGAGAGAGAAAATCTCCACGGCTCAAACTGGCAAAGTGTCGAGTTTGAACCAGGCAGACATCTCTCCTAGACGAGCTCAAAATTTGGGGATTTTCACGCATGGAGCGTGATGAGCTCACAACTAGATAGAGGGTAGGATATACAATAAATATGTACAGACAGAGTTGAAGTGCACACGAGGGTCGAAGCACGACTCATAGGCTAGCCCAAAATAGGCATATATAAAATATACAGAGATATACATGAAAACTTACTAAATGTACAGATTATACAGCGATGTTTACACTATCATAAAAAATATACAGATACTACCTTAAATTACAACCACACAGAGGGCGAACAACCCTCTGGCAGACCCATCCCACCAACGGGAGGCGACAAAAATGAAACCAGAGACGGGAAACAAAAACATAATGAAAACTAGGCAAGAAAAAAGCGAGAAATAGAAAACCAGAAACCAGAGAGAGGAGAGCCGAAAGGCCTACCTGAAAACATGAGGAATGTGGGAAAGACAAGCACGGGAGGCACTCTACAACAAGTTAACCTTTGAGTAACCATGAACAAATGTTGCAAATCATTGTTAATCAATTGCTAAGCACAGGGGACAAAACATCGTTTAAATCGCCTTAATCGCCTTAGTTGCTCTAAGTGTTTGATCGCGGTAAATATAAAAGTGACTGGTAACTTCTATTTATACCCTTAGGGTAAAAATGTATTTCTTTCTCTCTGCAAACTCTGGAACAAGAAAACCCCTGGACTACGGGCCCGGGGATTCCATGCAGCCACACCTTCTTTAAAGAAGACAAGATGGTAGAGTCCCAGAGTCCAGGATTTAGTCGGCTCAAAGGACAAACCAAACTCTGGGACCGGGTCCCAGAGACAAAAGGAGATGAGAAACAAAAGAAAATGACCCTCGCGGAAGAAAATCCTAGAGGGAAACAAAGAAACCAAGGAAAAGCAAAAGCGAAAAGGGGGACCCAACATTTTGCCTACAAAATGTAGGGATGGGTATGCGGGGCATAACACGATTCACCAAATAACTTCAATAACATAAGAAACAATACATCTCATATATGTAAATCAATCATTCAAACTTAGCAACATCTAATTAACCACATAGACATAATATTTAACTCGGTTGACACATGATTTAACGAGGAAACTCAATTTGGGAAAAACCCTCTGTGGGAATTGTAACCCACAATAAAAATGTATCGTTCTGAAGTACACTCGATTAAGAACTTATCATGTTAAATATTACAAACACATTTTCTAAATGTGACCCTGCTAGGAGATTTACCTCAGATCTGTTAAGATCTTCACCCTGTTAGGAGTGACCTTATTAGAGGTCTTTAAACACTCTTTTAGAATGTCACCTAAGTCTAGGTTTTACAAATATGATTGTTAAATCCAACTCAGTTAAGAGATTTCTCTGTTACAAATATTAATAAGTGTTAGTAATAACTGAAAGGGGGGGTGAATTAGTGGCCTCAAAAATTTATCCAATTTAAACTTTAATCTACCAATCAATACTTCTTCAATTATTAAGTCCCTACAAGATGTATGTCTTTGAACTACCTGAAACAAATAACTATCTGTCAGTTTACTTTGTCTATCCTTATTCTCCTTGATAACCGATAAGCAGTAAACTGTATTTACCGATACTCAGTAAATATGCAGAGTATACCAATCAATCCATAGATGCATATGTAGAATGTAAAACAATAAAGTAATGAACCATACACATATAACACAAGGATTTTAACATGGAAACCCTGTTAAGGGAAAAACCACTGGGACTGGTACCCCAAATTTTCACTCTTCTGAAGTGAGCCCTATTAGGAGCCAACCCTGTTAAAGGTTACAAACACACTGTTAAGTGTGACCTTGTTAGAGGATTTTTATACATAGGTTGTCACTTAGTATATGGCATCTACGCTACCATCCTTGATTCAGTCTCATGACTGTCAATAGGCTTTATGCAAATCTTACTACCATCCTTGAATCAGCCTCCTTCTTAGACTGTCAATAGGCTTTAGGTAAGACCGATGCTACTATCATGAGTCAACCTTCTGGTAATCTGTTAGGATATACCTCAATTACAAAAAACTGTTAAGTCCTACTCTGTTAAGAGACTTAATGCTTCAATGGTTAAACTAAAACAAAATGACCTGTTTCTAATGCAATTGAATTACAGATTTTTAGATCTATTTACTTACAATATCTTTTTGATCAATGTATCAATTTTATTCATTTGTACTTAACTCTTTCTTCTCTGCGATGCTGTACTTTTATGTTCCTCGGTGTCTACAGAATTCTTTAGCTCCCCCTTAACTTGATTGATCACGACTGTATGAAGTTTATCCTTCATCAGTTTCTCTTCAGCATCTTCTATCAGTTCACTCCCCCGTGTATCTAATTGCTTGCTTGGGAATTAATTATGCTTGTCTCTTATATAGACATGATGTTCCTTAATTCTTGGTTCTTGATTCTTGATTCTTGGCGTGAAAAACAATACAGCCAAATTGATTTATGGCTTTAACTTCTGATTTATCTCATAGTTATCTTCTTTCCAGTTGTACTAATCATCTTTAAATCACTTACTTAACTATGGTCAAATAAAACAAATCAAGAAACCAGTTAAGTCTATCATATAGCTCTGTCAGCTAGATATTTTGTCATTTTCTGATCTCTTTGTTCCGTCGGTCAATTCTACAGTTTGTCGCCGGTGACAACTGTCAGTTCCGTCGATGTAACTTTAGTTAGCTTCGGGATCTCCGTCTGTCGAGCATTATTGGATCTTGCTCATCGAAAAAACACTATTTTTAGCTCATCAGGCATCCTTTGATTATGCTTTGTCGGGCAACACTGTCTTTTTCTCATCAGACATCACTGTGATTTTATCTCTGTCTTTACCGATGGTGTGCACTCTGTCAGTGTATTTTGTCACTTAGTGAATACTTGACTTTTATGCATTGCTGAAAGCATAACCTTTATTCCATTGATTCTCTAAAGTCTTTGGCATTATGTATATGACCATACAGATGATATCAAGTTGACATCAATAACAATACAAACCATTAATTGATTTAATGTCTTGCATCATCTTCAACTTAATATGGTCAACCATTTAATCAGTTACATGTCATCAATCTATCCCTTTGGCATTGATGGCAGCATGTTATATTATCATACTATACTATTGTTAATACAATATGAAATACAATTATTGAGATTCATCAAATTACCAAACAGTTTGTTTTGATAACCGATAAAATGTCCGACCGCTGGTAAGCTCTGTGTAAGCTTAGATTTGATTCTTGCAGCTTTTCTTTTTCTTCTTCTGATGTGTTGTGACCTCTGTTGGTGTCAATTTTTCTCTTTGACTGTTCTGCTTCTTATGTCTTTCTCTTTTGTTTGCAACATTGATACAAAAATTCTCTCCCTATGGATATGATCTCTCTCTGTTTGGAGTAATCTGATAATGAATAGTTTCTGATGATAATATGAATACATTCTCTCCCTTTGACATTAATACCAAACAAATATTTTCACAAATATCTGAAATTCTATCAGACAATTTCTTCTATCCATAATATATTCCTTGAATTTCCCTTATCCATCATCAATATAACAGTTTTCTCAGGTGCTCTGTTATGATATATACCTCTCTATATATAGATGTAGCTTTGAAGTTCAGCTTCTGCTTGCATCAATCATGAATGATATTCTGATAATATATGGCTGATGCAGCGTCCAGTCCTTTTACTGACTGTTAGACATGGGTTTGACCCCTAGTCTTTTTCTCAGGTACTCAAATGTATCCTTGGGCAGTGGCTTGGTGAAGGTATCAGCCAATTGTTCTTTTGATTGCACATATTCAAGTATCACCTCCTTTTCTTGAACTTGTTCTCTTAAATAATGATACTTGATGGCAATGTATTTAGTCTTTGCATGCATGACTGGATTCTTGGAAATATTTATTGCACTGGTGTTATCACAATAGATAAGTATTGGTTCTATGATCTTCATATGCATACCTTCCAGCAACTGTTTGATCCATGCAATGTTTGAGCAGTTTGCAGCAGCAGCAACATATTTTGCTTTTGTAGTAGACTGAGAGATGCATCCTTGCTTCTTGCTAATCCATGTGACAAGTCTGTCACCCATAAAGAATGCTCCTCCAGTTGTGTTCTTCCGGTCATAAAGATTTCTAGCCCAATCAGCGTCGGTAAACACTTTTAGTTCAAATTTGCCTTCTCTTCTATACCATAAGCCAAATTCCTCAGTTTTCTTCAGATATCTTAGAATTCTTTTCACAGCAGTTATATGTGATTCCCTGGGGTTAGCAGAAAATCTAGCAACAATTCCTACTGCATGTGCAATATCTGGTCTAGTGTGTACAACATACATGAGTT